>JAVSBV010068704.1:0-10344 GCA_033117975.1 Parotocinclus spilosoma
GACACACACACACACAGACACACACACACACACAGACACACACACACACACAGACACACACACACACACCGAGACACACACCGAGACACACACCGAGACACACACCGAGACATGACACTGTCAATTTAAAGTAATCAATTAACCTAACATGCATGTCTTTGAACTGTGGGAGGAAATCGGAGTAAACCAGATTTTAGAGTAGACATGCAGCCTCCACACAGAAAGGACCCAGGCCGCTCCACCCTGGGATTAAACCCAGGACCTTCTTGCTGTGAGGCCGCAGTGCTACCCACTTAGCCGCCAGTGCATGGTGATAACAGCTGTTAGATTATAGCAAATATGTTTATTATAAACAAAGTTACCTGTCTGTCTTTTGCCAGCAGCTCTACGTATGAATTGTAGATGTTCCCAAGTTTCTCAACTATCTGGCTGTTGCTCTTCTGTTGGATGCAGTACATGTTGTGGACTCTGTTGCCCAGTTCCCTAGCCATGATGAGCAGAGCCTCTCCACTAGGTGGCAAGTTGGCCAGACCCTAAGCATCATCAGTACAGGTTAAATATTACCACAGAGCATCCTTCCAAACCATTAAGAAGAAGCTACAAGGAACTCTTAACAGATGGCTAAATAATTATGAGACCTTAGGGCAGGATCTAAAGAAGTTGTGATAGCAGCTGATATTGTTTTACACGTTCTTTTAAACACACATTACACAACTTAACCCAGCCCCACTTAAAGCTGTCACAGAAATAAAAATGACGTGTGTACCTGCAGCATAATATTTACGTAATCCTCATCACGAAGGATGCACAGGAAAGGATAAATGCTCGTCCTCCAGTTCCTCTTGTGGCTGCCGCCTAAAATAAGCCTGCTGTCCCTGAAAGCCTGGAGCAGAGCTTTGTGCCAGTGGGAGCGCTGCTCTGCTAACATCTTTCTCTGAAAAACAGTGGCATGAAGAGGGCACGATGGTAACGCCGAACAGATGGTGCTTCCCTCTGCCGCATCAGTTAACAATCAGCAGTACAATTAAAAATCTAAACAATATTTTGATACCTTTTTACTATAGGATTATTACTTGTGAACCCATATTACTGTTATTGTTAAGATTATTGCTGTTAAAATAATGATTCAAAAAGTACTTTTTTTTATCTGTGGTAATGACTAACAGGGAAAAAGTAAGTGGAACTAACAAAGTATTTAGATAAATAGATGAACTACAGTCTGTAACTGTAGAGGTACATCTGTAGGGAAAGTGAAACTGATAAGTAGGTGTACCTAATAAAATAATCTGTTATAATATACAGTACATGGGCTAATGAACACACTCCTTTTCCAGCACACCCAAGTTAGTGAATTTGGGATGTGCTTTCTTCAAGAGTTGCTCGTTCTGTCAGCTCAGCGACCAATGATGGAGAGCTGATGGGTTGGCCTTGCTACCCCTGCTAGTAGGAACAATTCTGGTACAAATTACCAATGAGAACGAATATACTACTATACTGGTATTCTTAATACCCACCATTTAATTCTCTGTGTCTTGTGTCAGTTTTGTCAGCTTTATGTCATAACACTAAATGGTTAGGAGAAGGTTTTGGATTTATGGACATGGTGTGTAGAAATATGAGCTTTCTACCATATTTAAACGGACTGCTAAGAAACACGTCGTGGCTGGCAGCCTGCCTATCGGTCGGACTATAACTCTTTCTATAATCCATAGCTGCCTGGTTGTCTGTCTGCATTATCTTACTCTGTGGCTCTCGGTCTGCCTCTTCTCTCTCTTTCTATGATATATAGCCATTAGTCTAAGTGCATGAACATCGGTCTCACAGCCTCCTGATAATACATAGCTAATATGCAGCCTTTCTCTGTGTCACTTATATAATGTATGCGTGTTTATATTTATTTTTGTAAATCATTGCCATCTGCCTTGTCTGTTCTTATAATACCACAGACAAAAAGGCAGATAGATGCATCATACAGTAAGCGGTCGTTTCACGATTCCACAGACAAACGGTGGTGGTAGAACAGCCACTAATGCTCCAGTGATCAAGTTAATCAGTTTTCTGCCCAGACTTCCTTAATCAAAAACCATAAAGATCTGCTTTGCCAACTCTGCTTGAAAACTTGACCGGCTTGCACAAGACCTCAATCAAATACCTTGAAATTGCACTAGAATGCCAAAGTGAGCCAGGGCTTATTGTCTAACATCAGAAGTCAATCTCACAGTCTTGTGCCAAAATCTTGAGGAAAGCCCTCTTAGAAGAACAAAGGCTGTTATACCAGCAAGGGTGTCAAACAAATACACTAATACCCAAGCCAATGAAAAGAGAGGCCAAATAACTGGAATAACTGGAAACGCTGGGTATCGGGTAACTAATTTATTTTCATAAATAAATAATGACATTAAGGATGTTCTGTAGATGGCAGAGCTCCACTTGTGTTTTCAAAGGTATCTCTGATATATTTAAGTATTGTCCGCATGCAGCTGTTATGTTGTTGTTATTGTAAAACAATGTTATATTTACTTTAAATTAGCATAAAAAGACTAACTATGGTAACGTCTGGTCTATGTGCATTTCGGTCAACGACTTGTTTCACAGAACGTCATGCAGTCATTAAATGCTTAATACCCATACATAACAATCTGTAACTTTTATCCAATTCTAAAGCACTTAGTATAAAACCTGATCCTGTTGCGAGCACAAAAACTTATCTTGGCCAACCTAACAATCTAGCAAACCTGATGCAAATGTCCCGGGATGCACTGTTCCAGGATGATGTATGGAAGCTGAGTATAGTTAGTTAGTATGTATGTCGATGAGGGAGGCAGAACCACTCACCATCTTTGCCATGCGTTCTGTGACGGGTTTAACTGCCTCCACAGAGTCAATGGTGACAGTGTTGGCCTGCTCCATGGCCAGCTGTTGCGTGAATCGTTCTTGAAGCTCTGCCACGCTGAAGTCCAACTTAGGAAATGTAACTGCATCTCTCTGAAAGTAGTCACAAGTGCAATTCTGATTTAGCCTTTCTGCAGAACTGCGCAAAAGTCTTGGGTCACAATTAATCTATGGACGAAATAATGACCATATATAACATGTTGTTGACAATTGAATCTAAAAATCTTGGACTTGTCACTCCAAAATACTCCTTGCCACTGTTCTTTATGCAAGTCTTTCTAACTTTAACATATTTTAGCACTTTCCTCCTGTTCATCCTCTAAAGAAAAATGTTTTTGGCCACTAGTCCTTCCAATAAAATATTCCCATTAAAAGTCCCCCCCCCCGCCCCAAACTGTAGGCTCAGCTTGGTATCACGATGAAGCTGCCCTATTCTGCGATTGCTCAATGGCAATGGGAGGTCACATTAAACATTTGCCAATAAAGTTTATAAAAGCTGTTTGTGTGTTTTTTTTAAATACTGCATACAAATTTCTTGTATTTTCTGGTTGTATTCTGAAGAGAGAGTGTATATATAGTCATTATAACACTGCTAACAGAATAGTACATCCTGTCCAAAGGTGCCTAAGACCATGGTGGCCTCCATACAGGCAGAGATGCTTTTCAAATCATTAATTAAATACAATGAAATTACATTTTTTTAATTAGTCATGCATTAATATATGGGAGTGATAATGAATGACAGGAGATATAGAGAGAAATAATGCCCTTTTTTGCATAATCTAAATTTATCCAATGGTCTAGAATCTACTTATTCATTCACTTATACGTCTGTGAAAATATACAGTGCTTAAAATTCACATTTATTGGAATTTCAGGAGTAAAATAGACCAAAAATCTACATTTGAGCCAAACTGGCATTATTTTCCAGTACCGGTACCTTGCCATGAGCAATCCAAGCTGATTTTAGAGGTACAATACACGAGAACAAAAGAATTAAGAAACATCTGAATTAAAGTGTACAGATTGTGACCCTATATTACGCCAGAGCTGAGGGATCTACTAGAGATTTCTTACGCCAGCTGCAAGTGATTATAGTAAAGAGCTGTCTTGATTGAATGGCGTACTGGAGATGGATTACACTGTGGACGAATGACAAACCTCAGTGCATGGCTATGATTTATAGACTGAACAAACTGGTTACACCTTAATTACATTTACATTCGTAGCTTCACTTGTGCTCAATTAAATTGAAATAACTTAGGTCATGGCCCTCCTTTCCACAAATGCCAACAGACTGGGAAACAGCCAAGTACTAACTACGAATTTTAAGTGCGCTGTATATCACAAGAGCAAACAGCGGTGCTGAGAAAATGTGCTATTAATCACCTGAACACCTGACGTTACCAGAATATATCAATAGGCAAGAAAGTAAACACAATTTAGAGACCACAAACTTCAATAAATAAATACGTATGCAAGTAAGCAAATAATTCAATAAAGTTAAACGCCACTATACAAATGCAGGTCATTCTAAAAAAATGGTTAGGATAATGAACATTTTACTAATGAAGCCCAATTTTCATTATTCGTTCCTATACATTCAAAACTCCACCCAACACCAGAATAATACAGAGGTACAGGTGACTTTTTCTACTGGGTGGCCCATTGCGCGTTGCCTGCTGATTTGGACAGTATAGAGTCTGAAAACTTGTTTTAAATTAATGCTTAAGAAATAAATGAGTTCCATAATTAATTAATTATTTTTAAATATAGACACCAAATACTATTATTGAGGCCCACGGCCTGAGAACTAAAAGGAAAATGCTTGAATTTGACATGTTTTTTAGTTGACAATTTTTTATTGCAAATATAAAAACCCAAAATGCAGCTCAAAGCTTCGAAACAATTACTAAGATCAAAACTTTTTACACAAAGACAGTCACAGACTTTTCCCCACCATAGCCCTGCATAAAGTCTTTTATCGGCGCATGATCCAATAGAGCACAATTTATTTTTATGTTGTCTCGTTGATCAAAATCTTCAGATTTTCTGCAGTTATCGGATTATTATGGGCATAATAATTAACACACATTGACAGACAGATTTGTAACAAATTACATATAGTGCATATTTCCTCCTGGGTGTACAAAGGTCAAGAAGCAAATTCTGGATTCTATGCATGTCTTGTCAGATTGACTGCATTCAGTGGAAAATTGTATAAACTTGAATTTTTCAGGGAGACGTAAAAAGCTTTTTGAAATTCAGACCTTCCTGTGAATTTGCTCATCCAATTCTTGAATACTTAAATAGAGGAATGTATTGTGTAAACCGTGCTCTGCCAGACATGCTTGTTACTAGTGACAGATTTGTTCTCGCTGTCAGCTCTTACAGCAACACGAACATACCACGTGCCAGAGCCGACGAGAAATGGGCTGAGGTAGAGCAGAGTAACGAATCGTTGAGGAGGAAAAGCAGGGCACCGAGTCCTGATGGCAACAACTTGTCTCGATAAAAATAGCCTGTGTTGGGAGCACTCATTCATAAACACCCAGGCCAGTTTAGGCATTTTTATAAACCTGGACTGCACCCAAAATCCTAAAACTTCTTAAAAAAAAAAAAAAAGGGTTTGTGGCACTTGTAAGTTTAGAAGACAAGTTTGCATAATACATTTATGTCATTTAGCAGACGCCCTTATCCAGAGCGACTTGAATACAGTCTTACAATCCAAAGCAATAATGGGTTAAGGGCCTTGCTCAGGGACCCAACTGTGGCAGAGGTGGCTATTTGAACCCTGGACCTTCTGGTCCATAGTCCAGTACGTTAACCACTAGGCCACCACAGCTCAACCCATAATAAGGAACGTTTAAACAGGAGCACGATCCATTATAGCACAAATAATTTTTATGTTGTCTCATTGACCAAACTCTTTAGCTTTTCTGCAGTTACTGGATTATTATGGGCATTTTAACACCCACCGACAGACTGTATTCCAGATTTGAAACAAATTAAAGGAAATAGTAAATTAAAGGTAGATGAAAGACCACTACTTGAACAAAGATAAGCTCTGGGTTTATGGTGAGCCAAGAAACTCTTAGGCCAGAAAGAAATGTCAGCATAAGGCACGTTACTCCTGTGGGACGAGCTAGAAAAGATGTTGGTTGATATTCATTCTGAATACATCGAAAAAACTGACAGCTAGAACGCCAAATGTCTTCAAAGCTGTATTTTCTGCATACTGATGATGCTTTGATCAATACAGCCTCTTTTTAATAAAGTATATCATAAATAATAGTATACCATTATTACACCCCTGTAATAGAGACAGTAAGTAATACAGGAGAACAGAACACTAGTTACAGAATATTCATAAACAGACAGCTTGTGTACCTTTGAATAGAAATCCTGGACCAGTGGTAAAGAGCAAAGTGGTTGCCCTGTAGAGGTGTGGGGTTCGTAGTCAGGCTGGACTGTACGGATGGCTCTAAGCACCATGTCCCTTTCGTCCTGTTTGAACACACACTGCGTGAACAAGTCTTCCAAACACAGGTCATCTTCAGCCATCTGCTGCAGTAACCTTTAAACACAAATAAATGAAAGGTGAGCACAGGATCATAAAGGAAACAAAGCAAGTTGTGGATCTTATTAGCCAAAGCTGTGGCTCCTCAGATTGTTACCCACCACTAGCAGTGTCAAGCTGGATTGTGCATTGTTGCTTATGACGCCACCTAACAAACCATTGCTTCTGATTTAAAAATCCTAGAGGTTATTTTGATTTCATTGTTATTCAAGAAAACTTTACATTATTTTCAAATGCTATGTCCAAAAATTAACAAGTTATTTATGTATTTAAAATATGGTCACATCACAACAAAACAGTTCTATATAGACAAATATGCTACTGATAATTTCTGTATTTGCAGGGGACTAAAATGTTATTTGAAAAAAAATAAAATGTGAACTGACGATTGACGATTAATGAGATGACTGAAAAATGTATTTTTTTTGTTGACACTGGTGTACACAAAAAGTGCACATTATTTTGAACAGTTATTCTTTGGAAATAGAAAATGTTTTCACTCATCTAACATGATGAAACTACGAGACATTAAACCTGCTAGTCATTTCTTTTAATTTCAGGGGAATATAGCTTTCGTCAGAAACGTATAAGAAAATGTGCCTTTACATTTCAGACAAAAGGAATGTCTGTTATTAAATGCGAACAACAAAAAGAAGAAAAACTCATTGAGAACTCTGCATCATGAATGGGATCGTGAGCAGAATGTATTATAAAGCAATCTTCAGACCCTCTGCAATTCAAACATATATTTTGAATTTTTTGGGGGGATTATGTTCAAATTCACCCAATACATTTCCTTTTTAAATCCAAAACCACTTCAATGTGAGAGAGGCTGAGTAAGCAATTCAATCTGAGAGGCTGGTGGTTTCTGGATTTTGTCTACAGTGTGTTCAATTATTTTCAGCTGCAGTCCTGCACCATCTGGTAAAACATTAGCTTGATCTGTAGGGATGCACCGAATATTTAGCAAAACTGTTTAGTGCTTAATAAAGATTTTTAAAATGTACAGTACTGTGCAAAAGTCTTAGGCCACCATTAGATTAGAAAGGGTATTGATAAACAATGGTATAGTGACCATATATCATTATTTATCTTATCTGCCAGAAATTACAGGAAATGTATATGCTGCTTTTATAGGTTATAGTGGCAAGTATTTAGTGTGACTTTCTCTTTAAACTTAAGCAATAGCAGTACCTGGGAGCTCTGGGGGCAGTATCAGGATGCCAAACTGACCCTTCTACAGTCCATAGCAATTTGATAAGGTGATCTTCTTGGAAGTGTAGCAGCCAAGAAACCAATTTTAAAGTAGAACAGGGTAAAAAGCCTAATATATGCAAAAACTCACAAACATTTGAAAGAAGATAATCGGAAGAGAGTATTGAGCGACAAATCCAAGTTTCTAATTTTTGGATCCAGTCCTCAGAAATGTGTAATATATGGTCACTATGATATGATAAAGCAAAACAAATTTAAAGGTGGCCTAAAACTTTTGCACAGTACTGTAGATGTCTAATTTTAACCCAGCAATAAAACCCACCAAAAACATGTTCGATTTTCCTGTTTCGTTTTGTTCAGTATTAGCCAAGACTTGTCACTTCGGAGCGTAAATATCGATTAGTTGGACTTGCATGCTGCATACACACACTGTAGTCTATCCAACATGACACAAGGAATACTTAAACGCTTTAGGCTTGTGTTAGCGCAATGAGTGACATCCACCATAATGCCAGCTCACACATTTTTAAATCAACAATTAAGAAATTGGCATAGATTATATATATTACACATGCCTAATAATGGGGTCGGGCAAAGAAAAGAACCTAATAATGGGGTCAGACGATCTACAAAGAAAACCCCCCAGAAATAATCAGTTTCACAAATGGCTGATTGATAACTAGTCTTGGCCATCTCTAAGTGGGCATCGTAGTTCGTGTTCATACGCAGTCAGACAGATCCTTTCTCCTTACCAATGCACACTAAAACTAAATAAGCCGCATTGCTTGGTATTTGCTCTGACCTCCAGTTTGAGTAGATTTATTTATTTTGCAGACCCAGTGAGCATTTAACAACTTAATACTTTTTTTTATGACAGCATGGATCTCCTGCTCAGGTACTCCTGCTAAACCTTGACATCTTGAATGCCAAACCATGCCTTAATGAGACATTCTGACAACCACTGTAAGTCTGCGTCTCTGGAGTGGAATATCAAGTATTTGCACCAACACCTAGAGTCTTGTGACCAAACATTGAGCTCTTGTGTGACAGGCCACTGGGGCATACAGTAAAAAAAAATATCCGGGGCATCGTTATTTAAATGAAAAGCACGTCAGGGGATGGTGTCTGAGTTGAGCAGACCGTTCGATGTGGCCACTGGAGGAAAGCTTGTCCTGCATCATCTGTAGCTCAACTACGAGTGAGCAATGGGGAGGATGGAAAATACCTACAGGTTTGCATTTAGGACATTATTAAATGATTGAAATCAGAAAAATTGTACTGTCCACTGGGTGAAAGCTCCATTTCAGTCAACAGACGAATGCTGTGTTGCTCTGGAAGCAACAGCCATAGGTTACCATGAAGTGGAAAAGGAAAAAGTCCAGCAGACCAAAAGAAGCAGCACTGAAAAGAACCAGGTTCAAATGAGGCATCCATCCTTTTTTGGGTAAAGCTGGACACCTTGTCTAGCTAAAATAAAAATAAAAAACTTGAGAAGGATTGTGTAGAAGCCATTCTCATGAATGATAATTAAGAGTCCTGAGAAGAATAAAGCAGGACGAAATGGCTCACTCATTTCCAGTGTCACACTTGAGTCGGAGCAGAGAACGTGCACCCCCTAGTGGGCTACAGGGGAATTAGTAGAGCAAAACAATGGAGGGTCTGGACGACAAAGTAGACTACTCAGTCTCTCCATGACTCAGTAGTAAGAACGCACGCATCAGTGTTATCAGCCTTTCCTCAAAGCCCAGTCGAAGTGGCTCAGCTGCTGGGGTGATCATTTCAAAGCAAACAATGCTTGAAATAAGACAAGAATGTGACCGCAGACATCTGGGAATGCCTCTCTGGTGCATTATGTGTATTATTCCTCTGCCTTCATGTGCCTCTGAAGAATAAAGATTACTGGGCAAGTCTTGCCAGTCAAAGAATGAAGAAAAAAGGAAGAACATAAAATAACTACGGAATGTTTTGAGCGAAAGACAGGAAGAAACAATGTGTTAAAAGGAGGTGGTTTGGAAGGAGAACCGAGCTGCATGAGAACAATGTCACTGATATTGACTTACAAAGATTGATTGGCTAAGCGGTGGCACCTGCCCCCTGCCTAGTTCTGACATTGCACTGAATGCTAACAGTCACCTTTGGTATCAACTGCACAGAAGTTACATTAAATAAGTCGTATTTGGTTATATATAAATAAAGTCTACGGATACAAGATCCGGCGCACTGCTGGACCAGTGAAAATGCTACTCTGGTTGGTCCTGACCTGCAAACCGAAAATATGTCCCAGCACAGGTAAGCCACCACTGTTGGGCCCTTAAGAAAGGCTCTTCACATTGACTTGACAAAGTGATTCTAGAATTGGGTGTGTACTGAATACTGCTATAAATACGAAAGAAGGAGCCAAAACTGCCAGACAGGAAGGCAGCCCTTACTGTGACAACACGATTTTGTAGCGATGCTGTTCAAAACATTACTACCACAGGGTTGGCGAGTCACATGACTTGACAGGGTAAAATATGTTGCTTCAAAATTTCAGTGTCAACAAATCCCAAAAAAGGTGGGACAAGTAGCAAAAAGTGGCTAGAAAAAGGAAATTGAGCATATAACGAACAGCTGGAAGATCAATTAACACTAATTAGGTCAATTGACAACATGATTGG
>JAVSBV010068725.1:0-10344 GCA_033117975.1 Parotocinclus spilosoma
TTCATGTGGACAAAAGCCCCAAACGCATAAAAATGTATTCGTTTTACAAGATACCCGTCTACGTGTGGACTAGGCCTTAGTCATGCATGCATTTACATGCACTTAATAATCAGATAACGGCAGAAAATCAGATTTGGTCAGTAATCTGATCAAGTTTACATGCGCTTCAGTTTTCATGACTCTTGTAGTAATCAGATTTATACTTTGAATCCAGCAAATATCACTCAGTGACATTTGATGCCATTTCAGAGTCTCTTGGTGGGTACTCCGATTAATTTTAGGGTTGCCAGATCCCCTGAGCTAAAATCAGTATCCATTCTATGAAAAGTCAGCAAAGTCACTTAGAATAATTGTTTAGTGATCTCCTAGAAGGCCCAGTAATTCTTCTTTCTGTATTCTCAAGAGTTCAACTGCTGTGGCAGTGATTTGAAAAAGTGTATCATATGAAGGCTTATTGTGTGCTTTAAGAGTGTATTAGATCCTGTTACCCAATAGCCGACGAATAATTGTTGGATTGGTGTTGTCCAAGGTTTGTTAAATTATAACTGTAAACGATTGATTTGAGATTGAGTTGAGCACTAGATACTTGCTGGTAAAGGACTGAAAATGAAAATGTATTCTAAGATAAATCAGGCATTCTTTCACATGAACCCATCTGTCCAGCACAAACTAGGGGTGTGTATTATAGACACACAAGATATCGTGATATTTTCTCAGATTTTAAAGGATACTTTGGCAGGGTATAGCTTGGATACAACATGTTTTGCTTAGAAATAAAGTAAGTTATGCTTATAACCTTGTTTTTTTTTTTATTAGTTTTTTTGTGTTACAGTTAACAATTCATGACTGCATACTGTAAAGCTGTTTGTGCAGTGCCTCTTAGTTCCTTTTGATATCATTTTAAATATTATGCTTTCAGTTGGCTTTTAACTGATGTGTTAGGAATGTAGAAATGACTCAGTTACCCAGGATCTGCTTCAGGAAAGAAAAAACCTTTGAACACATGATGTTGTTGAATGCGGTCACTGGGTTTAACTATATTGTCCGGATGGAGGAGGAAATGACAACTTGGTTGTTCATCTCATTTGTTTAGAAACAATAATTGTACCATTTGACCTTTCAATTTTAGGTGAGCATACTGCTGAAATTCGAGCCCTTTTCTTGTTACATGGCACGTATCCAACAAGTCAGCTGATTAACCCACAGTGGAATACCAAGCTTTCTACTAGCTTCTCCACATTCCCCTGATTTATTTCCTTTCTGTAAGGCTTGTCTTTTTTGACTACATATTCTCAAATGCTGGTGGCTGCTCAGCAAGGAGTAAATAAGGAAAGCGCATGTCCTCCGAGCACCGTCACTGTGAGTCAGCACTCTTATGAAGGCTGTGAGCAACCAATACTTGTGAAGCTTTAGGAGGCCTCCATTTAGAGCAAAAATGCACAGTGGTTCAATGGTTGCTTTAACCTCTGGCACCATTGCTGGTTTGATTGCTTCCTGTTTGTGCTCTGAGATTAGCTGTTATTTTTTACAGCGTCCTTTTTGGGGGTCGTTGACAGGTTTTGTTTACTGTGACGTAAAATGTGATGTAAATGGTAAAATTATTTTTGCTGCGTCTGCATCAAACTGACACTTTTTCACACTCCACATTACAGTAATTTGATAGTAAAATGGGAGTCCAGGATAAAAGTGAATAAACAATTTGTTGTGTAAGGCATCTCACAGCTCTGGTAAAAGGTTCAGACATTTGTCCTGTGGTTTGGAGAGAAGCCTAAAGAATATGCTTCTGGCTAATATCGCTATTTCTGGCTGACAAATATGAATTATTATAATATCAAAATCCTTAGATACTGTTAAATATTCAAATTTACTCTCTGCTGTGGTCCCATTAGCTCACAGCCAGGAATTTCCTGTGCCACAGCCTCTAATAAACATGACAGGGAGTGATGATGAGCGCTGTAATTAGAAAGCTGACTCAGTAACAGACGTAACAATATTGATGCAGTAGACTTTCTACAAAGGCTTCCAAAACCAATGAGGTCACAGACGATCACTACGTGGCTTGTCGTCCAAAGTCCCGGTTTCTCTGATATTGGTTATGAGGAAGGTAAAAGTGTTATGTGAAATTGGTGGTCTGTGTGGATGTCAGTTCTTAACGTCTGCAGTTATGATACAATATATGATATGAGCTGTGCCCCCGCGACATTAGATCTGTTAATTCTATCTTTAGTTACCGGTGACTAAAAACAAAAGTTTTCTACTTTGTGTGTTTAACTTTTGAACCACAAGAGATATTGCAAATCTGATTGTACTAATCGATTGATGGTCTTTTTTTAAAAATATGCTACATGACCACTTTTCCATTGGGGAAAAACTTGCCCGTGATCCAATATGATGGCTTTCAAGATGCCGGCCATTTTCAGGACTTTTTCAGCCGAGCTTAAAAATATACACTTATTGCAAATTTTAACCGCTTGAAATATTGTAGATTTATATACATTATACAGGCTTATATACCGTGCAAGCAGTAGCAGTCATTTTACAGTACAAAACCGACTTAAATGCCACTTATTACCTCTTCCTGCAGAATTAAAAATAATTACAACCATTGTGCTCACCGTTTTGTTGTATCCATTAATTTTGCGTGCATTATACGTAGAGCCAAAACTGCTGGACATGGTCATTGTTTTTCCTTGAAGAAATCTACGTTGAAATGTGCCTGTGCCAGAGTTCTAATGGAGGTTATATAGCATGAAGACACCAGTTTGGTGACAGGAGAAGTCATTAACACTGCTTATAATTGCTGATGGTTACAGCCACCACAAACACAGTGGATTAATAAAGGCGGGAAAATGGTCTCTTGCCTGTTTCAGCGGCAAACCGAAGCGGTTTCTCTACTGTAAGTGGGATGATTTGTTTTTTTTTTTTTACACATGAACAGGCCAAATATCTCAGTATAGAAATTCGTACATTTTGTTTGATTCATGGTCCTGGATCGCTTTCCTCCATGGTTTGCCAAACAAAGCTGTTAAAGATTGTCCTGAACATAAGACTAGCATAACATAAGCTTTCATCGCTGCTGCTTGTTATTCGAGTTTAGTTTCGGGTAGAATCACCACTTCTGAAAGCTTAAATGAGTTGTTGATGGGGCCGATAGATTTATTGATTATGCGGTGCAGTAGGCGGGTACAGCATGATTATTCTAACGGATCGGGCTTTGGGGGTCAAATGCTCGACACAGTACAGATTACCTATTGGGAGAACACTCTAAAAGAACAGATTTTGGTTCTTTTACAATTTATTGACTTTCAGAGGTGGAAATGTTGAGTGAAGCCAGCTCTAGGGGCTTAGTATCTTGAGTGAAAGGTTTTGTTTGTGACCTGCTAAGCTTAACTCTTGTCGTGTACGTGTTATACTAGAAAGTGGTGAGAACTAAACGATCAGTTGCTTAATGGTTAGTAACTCAGCAGAGCTGCCAAGTCTGAAGCACTTTACATAAACAGCCATCCTTCTTGTTTGCTGGAGCTTTGTACGTGCATTGCGATGGACCTGGTAAGTGTTTTGGCATCGGTTCATTGTCTGTCCTGGTACTTAGCAACATGGCTTTATCTGGTATGTAACAACAACACTAAAAGCCTGCTTTGTAGGATCGAGGTGCAGTGCGCAGTTAGTAAAAAAACTAAAAATGAATCGTGAAACTGTATGAATGGCATAGCGTTCAGCAGACATTTACTCTGATGCCATTTTTCTTTTTTTTTGGTGCAAAATGTTGAGCTCTCTTCCAAGGCCCTCTCTCAGCACTGACTGCTTTTCTTTTGCACTCTGCAGCGTTTGCTGTGTCTCCGATTCCAGGCCCCAACTGTGAGTCTTTATGATTTTAGTCAGGCAGATGGCAGGCTCTTAAGTAGTGCATGTGCGGTCAGTGGGTTCACCCAAGCGAGGTACTCTGTCCAGGACTGTTCAGGACTGGTCTTTGCTTGAATAACACTGAATCTCCAGGCATTAGGAAGCACCAGTTCAGGACTGGTCTTTGCTTGAATAACACTGAATCTCCAGGCGGCATTAGGAAGCACCACAGCTTTGAACAGTTGGCAATAGTGAAGCACTGAAATGAAGCACAGCCTGGCAGCTAAACCAGTTCAGCTTAGATTCGCTTGTGTAGGGAGTTCTCTACATTGTCGCAAGGCAGCCATACGGAAAACTGGGTCAAGAGAATGGGAAACTATTGGTGCCAAGCTATCTTGGCTTGCAGTGTGGCTTGTGGTGTACAGTAATGCTTTTGTGACACAGTGCCCTAAACTGCATCACTAATGAGAAGCCAGAGAGCAAAGCAGATTTTAAAATGTCTAAAAATCTTTAAGAAAATATTTTGTTATTTATTTTCCATAGGTTAGGCCATGAAGAATATAATATGGAAGCTACAGGGTTGGCAGCTCCAACCCCCCCCCATCCCCCAATTCCTTTAAAGTTTTTCCCATTTTTGTTTTTACAATTAAGATTAGAGATACGTAATTTTTTTGGGGGCTAATTTTGACATTTTGTTTCTGTCTAAGTATTATAAATGACAACATACAGAAACATGTTTGTTTTCTTTTAATGAAAACTCATTGCTAAAGAAAGATAGCAGGGGCTGCTGGCTTGTCCCAGACTCCCCACTTTCCAGCGGTTCAGACTAACTTAATGGTGTGCGGGACATTTACTTGGCTCACATTGGACTCCTTAATACTACGGAAGCATCATTAAACAGAACAGCCTACTTGAGTATTGTTGTAGACCATGTCCATCTCTTTATAACCACATCATGCCCCAATGCTCAAATCATCAAGTGAATTCTTTAACCTCAAGATGACTTCACTGCACTTCAATGACCCCAGTAATCAAATCCCAGTTCAACAGTGCAGTTTTTGGATGTGGTTGATCATTAGTTTAGCATAATGAATGTTTACTGTATGTTAACTGTGTGATTTTTTTTTTTTTATTTATTTTTTTTATTTTTTTTTTGTGTCAATGTGGACCCAAACAGTCTAGTTTCCAGCACCACTTTGAATCTATGCCATAAGGAATTAAGGCATGTCTGAAAGCAAAAGTGGATCCACCCCCTAGTAGCAAGGTGTATTTCATTTTGCTTGTCACTCCAGCTTGTCTCAGGTTCTTAGTTTTGAATGTATATGTTCATGCTGTATCTAGAACAAAGTTCAGGTTGCCTGTCTTAGTGCAGAATTTTAACGTGTTTGCTCTGTGGTACTAAAAAAAGTCCTGCCAGGCACCTGACCGGGGTTTAACGAGAAAGTAATGTGTGCAAATTGTTCATTTTGCCTTGTTAAAATGTACTGCATGTTCACCCTGCCTAATCCTGAGCAGTTTTTATTATTATTTTTTTAAATCTTTGGCTGAATCTGGAGGTGCTTTCAGGTTTTTTGTTGACGTTAAGTGCGAGGCTATGACGGCTGCCTTCTCTACTCCTTTCTTTCTCAGGTGTGGGTGGTTTTCAAGGATTTCTTTCTCTTAAAGAAACCTATTGCATGTAATACTGTGAACATTAAAGCCTGTGCATTAAAGTTTTAGTCTCATTGCTAGGTGGTTGTGTGGAATTGTCAATGAATGTTCAGTTGTAAGCTGTGATCAGCCTTGAACAGATGTTTAATTTCTTTCTTCATTCTGTAAGGGCTGCCTCAGAGATGTGAATCTAAATGAATACATTTTCCTTTTTCCAAACTGCTTATCCAGCACAGCTCTGGTGACTGAGTGGGTAAGCCTGGGCCTGGGTTCGAGTCCAGGGGGGAAAATGAGTGTCATGTTCTGTGCACTGCAGTGTTGTAAATTATCAGTAGTTTAGATTTGAGTTCTTTGGTATATATAACGGGGATTAGTTGCTGATTTGATACCTTTCCCCTGCTGCATACAGGGCAATCCCATGTAACCATACCGAGACAATTTAGAACAACCCATTAACCTAACCATGTCTTTGGAACCCAGAGTGAACCCACACTGAAACGGGGAGGACATCAAACTCTACACAGATGGAGTTTGGGGTCGACATGTGCAAAAATAAAATCACTTTTAGGATCAAACCATATTTTTTCTGAAGAAATAGTAAAATCTCCTAAATCACTAGAAAGCAAAAGCTCCACATACAATTAAGGTCCCCAGGCTTTCGTTTCCGGTTCACTAAACTGCAACTTGACACTTAATCGAAAGAGCAACCAAGCATTTAGCAGAAACCCAGCTGAGGAATCAGCCGCCTGGATTGTGGAACAGAAGCCCACAGGCACTCGTGGCTTTATGTGAGACCATCAATTACAGGTGCTACTTTGATTTCAGAGCCATGCTGCAAACTCAGATTTGCAGTTTCCCATTGCTTTTCCTACTGGCAGGTTATTTAGAGCTGTTGAATATTAACCAAACAGCAAGTCTTATTGAGTATCAGGTGCATAGGCTCAGGGTTCTGTATTCTAATTATGGATTATCAGAATCTGTTCACTTCCCCAAATGATATCCATCAGCGCTGTTTAGTTTCGTTTTGAAAAATGGGCTTGGTTCTATTACTGAATCTCATTTTTACTTGTCAGCGTAGGCTTGCTTAGTTGGGGCTGTGGACCTAACGTTGCTCTGTTATAAAATTCGCTGTATAAAAAAAAAACTGCTGCTCAGGTGGAACATGTCTGCGCTGTTTGGTGCAGGAGAATATTAATTGTTGGTTTTGATTAAGGGCTATATTCACGACACACACAAGGTTATATCAATTTAGAGTGACCATCTGACCTAATGTCTGTCTTTGGTATGAGGGAGGTAGCCAGAGTACTCGGGGAGAACATGTGAACTGAGGTTGGGTTCGAACCGGCGATCACAGAGCTGTGAGGTGACTGTGTTAGCCAAATACACTACCGCATAGCGGTTTTATATTTATCAATATAAAATAGAATTTGCTTTTGTGGTACATTTTGACAGATAATTTTACCTGTACTTTCCCACCTAAAACCACACCTGTTGCTATTTAAATCTCTTGTCTAAAATGTTTTTAAAACCGGTGGATTCAAACAAGGCTCTGTTTGCTTATAATTTGTTTGCATTCTGGCTCAAGTGAAGAACATTTTCACACATACAAATGGTTGTCTGTTTGTGTCTTTTTCTGACCATCGAAAATGCCACGTATTTGAATGTTTACTGATTGTTGTTGAGGATAAATTTAAAAGTTGAATTTCAAAACAGTTTCAAAACTGGTTTATCGTGTGGAACAGGCTTACCGAGTGCCATTGGCTTATTAGCTCATTACGTCTTGTAATGGCAAAGGAGCCAGGCATTGTCTGATATCGAGTGTTTGCGAGGGCTGGCACTTTGTTTTGGAAACAGGTGACAAGGCTGTAGCGACTCTGTTCTATCCGGAGCGACATGAGACCCAGGACGTGTCGTGGAAGTGTTTACGGTGTTTGGGGCTAGAGACATTCCCCAGTCCTCGTTCCACAAGGAGTTGTTTCTGCTTTAAATCCGACTAATCCCCCACTTTTGAGCTTTAACATCCCTGCTGTCTGGTGTTCGATTTACATTAGTGGCAGTTTGCTTATCGTCTGGGTGCATCTGGACAAACAAAAGCAGGGCCTGTGCTCTTTCCACTTGCCTGTCTGACTTCCATTGCTCTAAGGCTGTCTGCCTCGTCTTCACCCCCTTGTTGCATTTCTCCGTCTCTCGCTCGCTCGGCTTCCATTCAGATCGTCTTTCACTTTCCCCAGTACAATATGGTTCTCCTCAGCGGGAGCTTCCTGGGCACGGTATCAAAGTCTGAGTGGAGATATCTCTCTCCACCCCCCCCACCCCCCACCCCCGGTGAACACTCCGTACCAAGGCCACAGCCAAAAGCGTGCAAAATGCATTCATACCTTTATCATTAGGAACGCACTGATGCTATTTACAGCAATCTAAAGTGGAGCAAATGGGTCAAAAAGCAATATTGGCTATTTGGAAATATTTTAACATATACAAATGTTTAGCAGACCTGAATGTTAAACGATTTTGTCGGACTTAAAGTGAGGAACAGCCCATAAAAATAAAACCTGTTTTAAAAGTCATTATTGTCACTGTCATTGTACTCGGTAATCATCAAACACCCAAATGCAAGTAGTTGTACCTGGTATGACAAAAAGCCAGATCGGTGCATCCTTATTCATCATAGATAACATTGCTGCATTTTGTTCTTATTCGGCATCGTGACTGTTCTTTGAGACCTGTTTTGAAGCTTACATGGCGTGCCGACGTAGCATGCTTTTATTTTCCCAGCCCTTAAGTGAAAGCAGTCTATTTATCTACTCGAACCTGTCTGTTTTGACACACAGGGAACTCAGTGGTTTACATGTTTAAGACTTACTGCTGACGGATGTTTGGTCTGAGACTAGAGGACAAAGTAGAGCAGGTAGTTTTTGTGCACTGTGACTACCACAGAAGGCTATTGAAAGGTACAGGAAGTGGCACAGGAGGTACCACTTGACTATTCATTTGTGTTGTCATGTACGAGCCAGAGCGAAATGAGCCAGGCTACTAGTTTCAATCTGGTTGGCTGTTCCCGCGTGTAGGAAGAGAGAAATAAGAAGAGCATCTTAAAGATAATGAATAATCTTTTTTTTTTTTTTAACATGCACTCATCTTAAAATGTTTATTCTGCTCACAGTGGAATGATATCTGTATGTAGATTAGGTTTGGCTACATCCCTAATTGTGTTGTACCCCCACCTGACCCCGTCTGGCTTGCAGTCCTTCAGACACAGCCAGCTGTGCTCATGTTGTTCACCACACCTGTCACTTCGTCCCGCCACTGGCCTAGTGCTGCTGTGTCGCTCAAGCACCTCAAAATAGTTTTGCACATACTTTACAGCTCATTCATTTTAAGTTCTAGTTTTTATAAGCAGCATACTTTAATTTGCATTTTGGGGCAGCTCGGTGGATAGCATCGTCGCCTCCCAGCAAGAGGGTCCTGGGTTTGATCCCACATGCAGCAACCTCAGGCCTTTTCCCGACTGGACTCTGTTCTCCATGTGTCTGTGTGGGTTCACTCCTGGTGTTCAGGTTTCCTCCTATAGCCCAAAGACTTGTAAGTTGGGTGAATTGGGGGTGGTGATATTGTCTGAGATCGTGTTTGATGTTGAATTTCTGTATTACTGGTTAAAACGTGTGTATAAATGTAACCATTTTCCTGTCATGAATGCGGCAAAGTGTGCTGATGTGACGTTAAATATAGTAAAAACAAATAAGCAAACATGGCTTTTTTGTACAGTAGATTGTGTTTTGGTGGAAAAAAACCCTTTCCATTAAGAATGTTTCCTTCATCTGATGTGGAAAGAGATTTCAATCCCTGGATCCTGGATGTTATTTACATATTTTTCTTTGTTCTTCACGGTGTTTAACCTAATGCTATATTTAAAACAAAAGTGGAATAAAATAAAAAATGTAAGAGAATTCCAAAGAATGAAAGACCACAGTGTTACAAAAACTATTACAAATTGTATGTTTCTCTGCTCCTAGCAGCTTTAAAGTCAAACCAAATTGCAGAGATGAGCGAATGTGAAAATGGCCAACATGGATCTCACTGACAGGTGGACCATTTGATGGAAATGATGAATTTTAAAACGTGCTTTTCTGAAGCACCACATCATAGACGATCGTGTCGTATTTCACAACTGCTAATTATGACTAAGAAAAAAATATTTTCTAAAAGAAAATAGATTTTGTCAATAATGATAATTAGATGATACTTTGCATCCTTTAAAATGATTGTATTCTGTATTAATTTGCTCTTGTTAATAGGATATTTATTTTCGCTTACTAATTTTTTTTTACATAAACCTGAAATTTAAATATAAACTGTAGTTCAACATGCACAAGCTTCACCTTTTGTGCAACAACAAATCAATGAACAATGAGTTTGCAGGTGTGGAATTGGCGCTGCCCTAAACATTTTCCGCCATGGTTTCCACATGGTTGCCATCGTATGAGCAACATCCTTTATTTCAAAGCCAAATCACCTCCTTGCGAGTGATGATGAGGGTACCACAGACTGTCAAGTTTTAAAAAAGGACTTTTTTTTACGTAGTTTGTTCACTCATTTTTAATATCTATGCACTTTTAGGTAGAATACTACCTTGAATTGATCATTTATGCCTTTTACATGAATGAGCTTTCTTTTTTTAAATATCAGTTTGTAATCATATACAGTCAATTCCAGCTAATTGGACCACATCGGGACATGATCGTTTTGGTCCTAATAACCGGCTGGTCCGATTAATTGAACATGCCCTATGTTACAAGATGGGACGTGCTATGTAACATATTAAATGTTTATTAAACCTTTATTGTACGATTT
>JAVSBV010068736.1:0-10343 GCA_033117975.1 Parotocinclus spilosoma
GATTGTATCCAAAAAACATAAAACCACGGCTGCCCAAATCATGGAAGCATTAAATGTGCACCTCAACTCTCCTGTTTCCACCAGAACTGTCTGTCAGGATCCACAGGCCAAATATACAATTCAATACGTCAATATACACGGCCGGGCTGCTACAGCCAAACCTTTATCTAAAACCAGGAGTTTTAGTTTCATTGTCTAACCCCTGTTTCTGTACTATACAATAATTATCTTTCCTTCAACCCTGACCAGCCTCCCTGTCCCATCCGCTAAAAAAACAACCAAACAGTGTCATAGTTCCACCATTATGCTTTACTCTAGGTATGGTATTGGGCAGGTGATGAGCAGTGCCTGGTTTCCTCCAGACTAGAGTCTAGAATTTGTTAAATATTGTTTTTTAAACAAGAGAACATTTATCACTGTCGTTTAGGTGTTTTTTTGGGGGGGGGGTTTGAATACTTTTGTCCATGTAAAACTTTAGCTTTTTCTTTTCTTGCTTTATTTTTTAATGCAAGTGTTATATTTATATATATATATAAATAAAAATAAAAGTGGAGAAAAATATAATATATATATATATATATATATATTTTTTTTTTAAATTTATTTATTTATTTTTTTCTTTCTCCACTTTGTGTTATTGCAGTGCAGAATGATGGCTCAAAACAAGATTGCAACATAAAATACGTAATAAGTAAAAGGGACTGAAGCACTGTATGTAGATATAGGGGGAAATAAGTATTTGATACACTGCTGATTTTGCTAGGTTTCCCAACGACAAAGAATGGAGAGGTCTGTAATTAATTTCCATGTTATTATAACATAAGCATTTGATACAATAGAAAAAGAACTTAATATGTGATACAGGAACATGATCAGTTTGCTGTAGTTCCTGACCATGATTTTGGCCGACTACAAAACCCAGATTCTGTAACGAGTTCAAACGGGTGCAATTAATACAGTTAATGAGTGCAGAATAGGAGGGCGTCTTCAAGAAACTAACAGGTCTGTGAGAGCCAGAATTCTTCCTGGTTGAAAGGTGATCAAATATTTATTTTATGCAATGAAATGCAATTTTAAAAAAAATCATACAATGTAATTCTTCCAGATTTTTTTTTTAGATTCTGTTTTTTGAGTTGATCTAATAGCAAGTGATATATTCATGGGGATGAACAGAAGCATGTTAAACAGGATGAGAGTACCATACGTTGACTGTTCAGTAGGGTGTATGATCACCCAAGACTGATAGAAAACACTGACAGTGATGGGACATGAACAGGATCACATTGTAAACTAGTTCTTGTGGGATCCACTTCATGTTCAATTAGAAATTTATGAGAGCAGTATACTTTACTTTTCAGTAAATAATTGGAATATCCTTTAAACCTTTTTTCACAGCGTTACCAGACGCAGATCCGCCTATCGACACCAACCTCATAGAGTTTGACACAAAGTAAGTTGAGTAAAAACAGAACATCACAGCATCCCATTACAGCCTCTCACTTAATGCATCCGTTTTGTCTTTGCTTCCCTAACAGTAGCTTCACCCAGGACGATGACCTGGTGTTTGAAGATTTTGCTCGTCTGCGTTTAAAGGGAATCACTGACGATAAGGACGAGGACTGCTGAAGCGCCCTGCTCTTATTCCACTCTATTTAGAAACTTGCATCATGATTGCAACCAACTAATCCAGAGACGAACAAACTGTCACAATTAATCTGTCCTAGTCTTCATATCATTTCTTTTCATAAAACAGTATTTGGGGCATATTGTTAAAGGGGAAAAAAGAAAGGCTGATCAAATGGAAATCCAGGGAACGGTGCTAATTCTTATAGGAACTCATGCATCCAGTCACAAATTCAGCTCACGTCGACTCTTGTCAGTCTGGTGGTTTGAAAGCAAAATATGGATTTGTAAAGAAAATCCAAATGGGAAGATTTGCTGCATTGTTGCTCTGTGATCTATTGATTAAAGTGCCATTTAGTTTCATTTCTACTTTTGCTAGAACCATTAATGAATGTCTTTAAAATGCATTTAGAACTCAGTAGTGATGAACAAATTAACTGCAACAGATATTTGACAAGAGCACTTGTCACAATCCTCCTTGCACTGTTTGATGTTTTACAAAGAGCCAGTTAAAACAGCTAAACACTGTTTAAACCCAGTCAGACAGTTTGTGTTGTCTATGGCATATTTTAATTCAACTCTCAGGTACACAACTATTCTCCCTTCATTCAGAGTGTCTCAGTGCTGATATGGAGCGTGCTCTAGTGTCGCAGGCTATAGGACGGGTATTCCCATTCCCATTCAGCACCCTCTGGTGTAAACAAACATGCTCATGTTGGTGGTCATGCTGTTTTAAAGTGTAATCATCGTAATGTTGCTGCAAATTTAATTGTGAGATTATTTTTTTTTCCCCATTGTTTTCCATTTACATTTTTTGGAATTTCAGAATGTATTTAATTTTTTTAAATAAAACTGTCAAAAGGCCTCTTTGGTTGAATACAGAATACAAACAATTATAACTATTTTAAATGGTTTATATTTTTAACAACTTTTATTGGAAACAAATTGCATTCCATATTTGTAAAAACAACATACTTGATTTTTCTTACAGCAAAATACCAGATTTTTATGCAGCAGATTTATAACAAGCTGGCTCAATGATCCTTTGACTCTCTCTGGATGATTCGGCTGTTGGTAGCTGTACACATCTGCCGACGCGGCCCTGCACGCAGACGCTTACTCAGTCGACCAGCGTAGCGATTCCATCTAGTTGGGTAGAGAAATAACATTAATTCTGCCATCACAGTACAATACTACAGGTAATGTGCGTAACCTATTAGTCTGGTTTATAAATAAAATCAAAGCATTTGATAAAAATCCCAATCCTGAGGTACCCAGCATATTTTGGTAAAAGATTAAACTTGTTCAAGTAGATGCTATAGTTTTACTTTCCTGTACAAAATACTTAAATCATAACCTCTAGTTAGTAAGATTCTATTGGCAATTATACAGGGTGAGTCAAAAGCTACAGGACACCCCTTTTATTTCAGAAAATATCTGAATACCTTAGCAAGTAATGGGTGAGGGGGCCTATCTCTTAGAACATGTCCTGGACATGGCTGCCATCTTGAAAGCTGCCATACTGGATCAAGGATTAGCTTTTCCAATGGGAAGATAGTAATGTAGCATATCAGAGAAGACCAGAATTGTCTTGGAAATGTCCTGTGGGTTTTGACTCTGTGTAGTAAAGCAAATTATAATATCTACAAATCTACTCACAGAACTACAGTCCAAAAAATGCTGGGACAAAGATGATCACTATTAAGGAACTACTACTTTGCCTGATTTAAAAAAATGTTTTTATATAATTATTCTAAATGAAAACCTTGTTTATACGGTTATGTATTAGCAAACCCTTATTTAAGTTTGTTGTTTTTGTTGCTGTATTTTGCCTTATTCTTCCTGGTTAGGGTCGTGCTAGGGGTCCAGGAGCCTGCCTGAATGGGATGCAGTGCCATGTCAGGGCTGACTGCAGTCTCTATTTGTACCCCTGGGAAATGATCCCCTTATCTGACCTCTCTCTTTTTGGTCAATTGTGTCTGTATGTTGCCAAACTAATCTGGAAGGCATCTGCAGAACTTGAAACCTGTGCTACTGTGATGGTGTGGTAGCAGATTTTGCTAAACACTAGTTAGTTTTTGTTTAAATTAATTTGCTAATTGTTAAAATAAAGAAATTTGAGTACATTTTAACAGCTTAAACCAAGATATATCAGTATATACACTGCAAAACTTGGGGGATATTTAAAAAAAAAAAGAAGCGATCATCATTTAACAAGTTTGATTACACAAATGAGATACAAACTCAATTATTGTGATTAAGTAGCAAGTGATATATTCATGGGTGAGAACAGAAGCATGTTAAACTGGATGAGAGGACCAAACATTAACTGTTCAGTAGGGTGTATGATCATCAAAGACTGCTAAAACACACTGCCAGTGATGGGGCATGAACAGAATCAGATTGTCCAGCAGTTCTTGTGGGATCTTCTTCATATTCATTTTGAAATCTCACCCAATTTTTGTGAGCAGTGTATTTTCCTAAATTAGCACTGCTGCTTTCAACTGGACAGCAACAGATACTCATTTTTTTTTTTTTTTTTTATTAAAAAATACAGATAATTACAAGAGAAACATGAAATAGAATATATTATCAGTGGCAAATTGGGACAATGAGGCTTATAGTTGATTATATACGCAGGTGCGCTGGAATGTGTGTGGACCCTTTAGTATTGTTGGTCAGATTTAATAAAAAATGTCTTTTTTTTAATGAGACAAGTACTATACTTTGAGATTTAAGAAAGATGGTCCAGTATTACATATATGTGAAGAGCAAAAGTATGCAAACTATCTGGCATCAGTCCTACACATTGGCTTAAAGGAGTCTTAACCCGTTCTCGGGCCATGACACAATTACATCAGTTATACTGCTTGCAAAAATTAGGGGATACTTCCAAATAAAATACCCTATGTTTTGTGAGCAGCGTATATAAATACACTTTATATTTACATTTCAGTAGCCTGAAAAGACTGTGTGACTAAAGTAATGTCTGGTCAACGGCCAGTTTGGTCCCGTTTCCCACCACGTAATGCAGTCGTTTAACGGCACGAAGCCCGTGTGTGTATAAGGTGCAGATATTCACCTCTCTAATGCAGCATTGTGTTTATTAAGCCTTTCAGCCTCCTCTCTTTTCTCTTCCAGCCAGCGCTCGAGTAGCTCATCTTTTTCACGGCGTGCAACTTCCAGTTCTTTACTCAGCGTCCTGTGCTCCAGTCGCAACACAGCCAGCTCCTTTGACTGAGATTCCAGCTTAGACTCGTAGTCTGTCAGATCGTTCTTAAGGGAACAGGCTCCTCGGGCCAACTGCACAGCTTCATTCCGATAACGAGCGACTCTAAAACACAGCATCTAACATTCAGCATGCCATCAATGATAAAAAGTGTGGTAACAGTTATGAAGGTTCACTTACTGGGAGTGACAGTACTGCAGCTGTGCTTCCTTCAGGTACAGATCACTGGTCAGGTCTGAGACTTTCTGAGCAAGCTGAAAGTAACACAGACATCCAGTTAGTGTCAGATAATAACCTAGGCATTGCCTACAAAGTTCCTCCCAGTTTTATACCCTAGCATCTCCTCAATCAAGCACCTACCTGCACCCTTAACTGGTTCACTCATGAGCGTTTTTCCAAACTCCATAGCTTTGGCAACCGTTCTGCTTCAGTGATGCTACTACAGGTATGCATTATGACTTTCGCACATATGACCATGAACTGATACCATTATGTTTTATTATTAAAGTAATTAGCCTACTCAACCCACATATTACCATGCCAGAGGTTTTGGCTATTGTATAGGTATCATATAACAGCACAACCTCTTGTTTGAAAAGATGTTTTAAAAACATGAGGCATCAGAGTAAGTAGACTGAATGCTGAGCAGTGTTCGGTTGTGATTCATGTGCTTGCCTCAGTGTCTGCATGCTTCTTGTAATTTCAAAAGGAAATCAATTCCACTGTCACATAAAAGACAGATTCTTATTGCACAAACCTGTTTGAGCGTGAGAGTGGGGGAACAGGGCAAAGAAAATATTAATATCTAAATAAATAAATAAATACAACCCCAAATCATAAAAAAGTTGGCACAGTATGGAAAATGTAACTATTAAATAAAACGCAGTGCTCCTTGCATTTCATTGCAGACAGTATGAACCCAGGATATTTCATGTGACTGATTAACTGTTATTTGTGCATAAACATTTTCATTTCCTTTTAAAGACATTCCAAAAATGTTGGGACAGAGCAAATCTATGGCTAGTAATGAGGTAAAAACTTAAATAACGATGTGACTTTAAACAGGTGATGTCAACAAGTGATATTAGCATGATTTGGTACAAAAGCAGTGTCCAAAAAAAGTGCTCAAGAAATGTGCCACAAATGTCTCCGTTTTTCCAGAGACATCCATTCATTTATCAGAAAGACAACATGAAAGAAGTCAAATAAAACAGTTAGCACTGAAATATAAAATGCTCTTACATGTTCTTAGACATTTCTATTATTTTCTCACAAATTTGCGGCCCAACCCGGTACCAGCTAAGTGAATAGTCAGAAGTGTACATGAAAGCATACCTTCTGTCTAACTTTCTCATCCTTTTTGAGCTGCAAATAAAGTTTCGGTGAGGTGTTCTCCTCGGCCGGCCGTTGCTTTAATCCATTTGTATTTGCACTTGATGCACAAACATAAAATCAACAAATTTTTTGTCATATTATTATAAATATTCTGAAGCGGCAGAAAAAGCAACTGTTAAACTTATTTCTCAAGAAAGGTGATCTCAAATGTGAAAGCAAATAACCTACATTAAATGAACTCCTGTGGCTTCAAAATTACGGAACATAAAAGTAACAAGGCCAGACTTTTTTTATTGCTTGTTTCGCGAATCCGCCGACGATCATATTTGAAGAATACAAAAATATATTTATTTATTTATATTTCCCAGATCCGCCGCAGTACTAATGGTTGAAATTAAAAAAACATATACATACATTTATTTTTTTTTTGCTATTTCCGTCCTCCGGTGGAGAGCCAAAGGTATTGTTCTGTACATTAATTTTTTTCCCAGATTTACTTTAATTTAATTGTAGATTAAATAAATTTTATTTTAAAATAAAAATGTTTTTATATTTCTTCCTCCTTCCTTGTACTGATTCCACATAGTCCTCGAAAAATAAAGATTTTTTTCCCCCTCCCTCTTCAGTAGATTCTTAAGTAGGGACATCCGAGGAACAAGCAATTAAAAAAGTCTGACCTTATCTGTAATCTGAGATGAACTCTAAATAAATTTCTTTGCATATCCCCCACACCACTGTAAATGTATACCAATTCAAAAGTTCAATTAATATTTATTATTGAGCCATAACATAATTAGACTAATAGCCTAAGGCTCAATGTCTTTCAGGGGGGATTGAGGGGGTCCCACAGGCACTGCTTGTACATAGGGCCCAGAATTTGGTTCTATGTTCCTGCTTGGTATACAGTATTGTCGTTTGCTTTGTTATTTGAAATATAACCTGGATAACCAGGGGCAAAACGGATTAATACTATTTTCTATTTCTTGTGTCTATGAAATCAATATTTAAGGAAATAAATATCTATGAGGGAACATAATGTCACTGCTTCATTCATTTCAAATGAACTAAAACTACATCATTCCGAGAAAAGAGACAAAACCAAACTGAACCAAATTCATTCTGTGTGCAAACATACCTGGCCAATTAAAATTATTAATTAGTTGTGAACATTTTACATTGTATTAAGAATATAATAAAGATCTTGACATGCCAAACATGGTATACAAAAAAAGTAAATGAGCAGCTTTTTTAATAGATATTTACAATTATTCTTTTAATTAAAGACAAAAGGAACGATTCAAACCTGTGTCTGTTGTCTCTCTCCAAATCCTCCCACAAACTCATGTGTAAGCTGAGCCTTTCTTCTAGTGTAGACACTACAATAATAGGAAATGTGGAACATTTACACCAACTTTTGTCTAAATTGGAAATTGATCCGATCGATTACTAGTATTCTTTACCTTGACTGAAGAGTCCGGAAAACGGATCTTTCTGTATGCAATCCCTTTTAAAGAGAGCAGCTCGCACATGACTCTTCCACACCTCCATAACTCACTTCAGCGCTAAAAAAAACACACGTTACAAAAAGCCCGAAAAATGCAGTCCCGTTTCGGATAGTTTCTTTCCTCCAAACGATTCTTTACTGTCAAAGAACCGGACGTTACCTTATTTATCACTGCTAAATCTACAACCGAACAGGTCAGGCAGAGAGTAGCTAAAACTCACTAACCATTATTTCCCTTCACAGCTGATTGGGGTTGCCAGAACTCATAAAATTCACTTGATACTTTAAATACAATAGTTAGATCAGTATCACAGGCGTCCTAGCGAGATAAAAAGAAATTATTTACTTAATTTTACTTTTGCTACAACTTAATTATTCACTTAACATCTAGACCACCCATGGAGGATGGGTCCCTTTTTGAGTCTTGGTCCTCCCAAGGTATCTGACTTCTTTATTCAGGGAGTTTTTCCTTTCCACTGTCGCCCTAGGGATTGACCTTTTAAGATAATATAACATTGTAAAGCTGCTTTGAGACAATTCTTTTTTGGAAAAAGCGCTATATGAATAAATGTTTATTTGAAAAGTGGGATTGAGTTACCTAGGGCAGCAAGTGGGGGAGAAGTCTGGACATTTTTTTTTTTATCTTAATATAAATGTAATGTTGTGATGAACCGGTTAATTGATGAATTGAACTGTTTAATTTAGCCTACATATTGTGTCTGAATATAGGCACCTCACCCCTTGCACGAAATGGTTTAGTCCACCTTTACTGGTGTGTTTAACTAGGCAAACCCTTTAATTAAGGATAATACATTTGTTCTGAAGCGGCTAACAAACTTATTTCTCAAGAAAGGTGATCTCAAATGTGAAAGCAAATAACCTACATTAAATGAACTCCTGTGGCTTCAAAATTACGGAACATAAAAGTAACAAG
Organism: Parotocinclus spilosoma; assembly: GCA_033117975.1. Classification (NCBI taxonomy): domain Eukaryota; kingdom Metazoa; phylum Chordata; class Actinopteri; order Siluriformes; family Loricariidae; genus Parotocinclus; species Parotocinclus spilosoma. Next base: position 8,626 of record JAVSBV010068736.1, read on the forward strand.
GCCAGACTTTTTTTATTGCTTGTTTCGCGAATCCGCCGACGATCATATTTGAAGAATACAAAAATATATTTATTTATTTATATTTCCCAGATCCGCCGCAGTACTAATGGTTGAAATTAAAAAAACATATACATACATTTATTTTTTTTTTGCTATTTCCGTCCTCCGGTGGAGAGCCAAAGGTATTGTTCTGTACATTAATTTTTTTCCCAGATTTACTTTAATTTAATTGTAGATTAAATAAATTTTATTTTAAAATAAAAATGTTTTTATATTTCTTCCTCCTTCCTTGTACTGATTCCACATAGTCCTCGAAAAATAAAGATTTTTTTCCCCCTCCCTCTTCAGTAGATTCTTAAGTAGGGACATCCGAGGAACAAGCAATTAAAAAAGTCTGACCTTATCTGTAATCTGAGATGAACTCTAAATAAATTTCTTTGCATATCCCCCACACCACTGTAAATGTATACCAATTCAAAAGTTCAATTAATATTTATTATTGAGCCATAACATAATTAGACTAATAGCCTAAGGCTCAATGTCTTTCAGGGGGGATTGAGGGGGTCCCACAGGCACTGCTTGTACATAGGGCCCAGAATTTGGTTCTATGTTCCTGCTTGGTATACAGTATTGTCGTTTGCTTTGTTATTTGAAATATAACCTGGATAACCAGGGGCAAAACGGATTAATACTATTTTCTATTTCTTGTGTCTATGAAATCAATATTTAAGGAAATAAATATCTATGAGGGAACATAATGTCACTGCTTCATTCATTTCAAATGAACTAAAACTACATCATTCCGAGAAAAGAGACAAAACCAAACTGAACCAAATTCATTCTGTGTGCAAACATACCTGGCCAAAAAAATCTGATTCTGAGCCCTAGTTTAGGAGTTCAATTAAACGGATCTGGCAAATCTGGCAACAAAGATGTTGCCGGTTTGTCGCGTTTTGTTTTAGTCGAAACTTGTCCCACTCTACTTGCCGTTGTTTGAGGAAGTGGCTCGTGTGCTGCTTTGTTGCGAAGTTTAAAAGCGGTTTCTGATCTAAACCCCACACTGTAAGTAGCTGATAAACAGAGGATTAGTAACTTGTGTTGATTTGAACAGTGTTTGTTGTGTTGTGTTGTGTTGTGTTGTAGATGCGCTCTTAGAGCTTAGCAGGATGGCTAACGACAGACTGAGAGCTCTGGAGGATGTGGAGAAGGAGATCGCTGTAGTTCTACAGTGTGCAGGTCTCAGTCGCTTTTTCTGATTTAAAACTCATTTAACAGACGTTTAGCCAGAGAGACGTGAAACTTAAGGGCCTTCTGAAGAGCCCAACGATGGCAGCTTGAGATCTGAACTCACAACCTAGCGTTCAGTCAGAGCGCTTAGCACTGAACGGTCACAAAACATTAGAATTATTCATGATTTTCTTCCAAAATGGAATCATCTGCCATATCTATTCTGGACTCAAAATAACCTTTATTAGAATACAGCAAATTTTGTCACTGTACTAAATATTTAGCCAAAAGTTTGTGGACACCCTGACATTTATATCCTTAACCACGGACTGTGGTAGCCTCGCGGTTAAGGCACTGGACTCTGGACCTGAAAGTCCTGGATTCAAATCCCACCAATGCCAAACTGCCACAGTTGGGTCCTTAAGCAAGGACCTTAACCCACAATTGCTTGGATTGTAAGACCGTACGAGCTGTAAGTCGCTCTGGATAGG
>JAVSBV010068747.1:0-10343 GCA_033117975.1 Parotocinclus spilosoma
TTGTTCCTTGGATGTCCCTACTTAAGAATCTACTGAGGAGGGAGAGAAAAAATATAAATAAATCTTTATTTTTAGCACTTTTCAATTTCTCGAGGACAATGTGGAATCAATACAAGGAAGGCGGCAAATTTTAAAATAATCTTAAAATAACATTTATTTAACCTACAATTAAATTAAAGTGAATCTGGAAAAAGATTTATTGAACAGAAGAAAACCGTTGGCTCTCCATCGGAGGGCGGAAAAAGCGAAAAAATAGTATTTTATTTTTTTTATTTCAGCCATTGGTGCTGCTGCGGATCCGAGACATACAAAAAAAAATCTTCAAATATGATCGTCCGCGGAACAATCAATAAAAAAGGCCTGATGGTTAATTTGACATAACTCATACGTTTATAAACTTGTACAGGCTTAAGCTATATATATAATTATAGCACATTTAAAAAATGCACATGAAACAAAAAAATAGAATAAAATAATAAAACGTTGTTAAGTATGTTGGCTGGCAGCATGGGTCACTAGCACCAGATACTGGTAAAGTGAATAAACTGATCACCAGCATGGCTTACTGCTTTGGTCATCCTCAAACCCACCAAACTAGCATTATCATGCTGGTGATCAATATACAAGCCCTAAGCATATGCTTTGGTACAGGCAAACAGTCATCATGCAGTACTGGTCTCATGAATGGAGACAGATTGGGTATTCTAAGGATTTAGTTTCAGTCCATCCATCCATTATCTGCAGCAGAATCCACATGGGGTCACAGGCCAGCCGGTGCTAACTCGGCAACTCTGGGTGCAAGGGCAGGAACCATAGCAGGGTACACGCGCACACACACACAAAGGATCACTTTAGAGCCACCAATTAACCTAAAATGTATGTATTTGGACTGTGGGAGAAAACCAGAGTACCAGGAGTAAACCCACATAGACACAGGGAGGCATGCAGACTCCACTCTGGGAGTGAAACCGGGACCTTATGTTTGTGAGGCAGCAGTGCTACCCACCGAGCTGCCCTATTATTTTTAGTGAAGAAGCTAAATACATTGGTCAGACAGAAGTAACAGTCCGCCATGTCATCCTTCTATTTGTGGTATATCTTGGACTGGAAATGGCATTGACTTACAAATACCTCTGGATCTAGCTCTCAGATTGACTGTCAGGGTTTGTCTTGGTGACCATGTTTACATCTGATGTAGAACTCAAAGGTTTTCTTAACAAGTGAAGTCATGGTGCGTCTTTGAGCCTTAAGTGTAAATCCTATTGTTAAGGATATGTACTAAATTTATGGGCATCAGTATTTACCCAAACAGCATCTGTAACTGTGAGCAGCTTTTAATCTTTCTGCCATCATCTCACCAACATGTCAAGAGTATTAACTTCCTGCTTTCCTAAAACAAAGTCCCATATAGAAATGGTTTGCCCACTTTATGACATCTTTACAGGCTTGCACAGAACCTTACCTTAAATCCACCAGACTTTTGAGATGAACTGGAATATCAACAGTTACTACTTCAGGCTTCTTGACCAACCTCACAGTCATATTCCAAAATTCTCAGAACACTTGTATCAGAAAACTGGTTTATTCTTGTTATTGGTGGTTTATGATGCATTTTCTGGGTGCGCACAGTAGCTTGACTATATCACATATGAGGATACAGTACTTTTTTTCCTTAGAAATAACAGTAATGTAGATAAACAACAGAGCTTCATTTATTTACGTTAGCCAAACCCAACATTGTCATTCAGACAGATCAGTTGTGTGAACCTTGATACACGGCTCACAAAAATTAGGGAAGATTTTATTATAGGATATTTCATTTTGAAGAATCCCCCAATTTGTGAGCAGTGTAAATAATTACAATTGCTTTCTACAAAGTACTTTAGGGTCACAGTTGTATTATGTAAATTATATTCATGGAACCTCTATTCTTAAACATTATTAGTTTTAATGTATTATTTAAATTCATTTTAACGACATTATGGTACATTTACACAGGCATTTGCAAAGTGTATAAGCAACAGTGCATATCCAATAATAAAGGGAACAGTTATAGTGCAAAACTATTTTATTTACAATATAAATGGCACGATTGTGACAGTAAGTATTTATGCACAGTTTAGATAAGCTTTGAGAGAGCTGCCAAAACCAGAAGATTATAACATATCAGCGTAAGCTCTTGGCTGAAAACCCAAATGGGTCCCCTTTCAGAGGGGGCAAATATTGCCCAAGAGAAGCGGTAGCAGATACCCTTAAGGCAAGTATCAAATCAAATTACAGGCAGGAGATGAGCAACACACATCAAAACTCCACTGCGGGACAAGTTCACAATTTAATGGTCTGGTTCATTGATTTGATCAAACTACATAATGCAAGAGTAGTGAGTAAAATGAGTAAAATCCTAAAAAAATTCAGGTGGTGTTCGTCAGACTATAGAACACAAACCTGGAAGTAGATAATTTTCCCCATAAATCTACATTTACAACCAAAACCCAATTTCCCCAGATGAACAGGTAATAAGAGCACCTAGCTGCAAACAGTGTATATTTTTTTTTCGATTTCTTCAGAGCAATTGCACAGGCAAGTGAAAAGTGGAAAAGTCATAGGGATTATGCCAAACAATTATAAACTGGAGGTAAAGGCGAGATCAAGACCTCAGGAATGATTTTAGCAGAGTGAGCAATATTTGTATCAGACAGCAAGTTTGCTGGCTACCAGCGACTGCTTCCTCTGCGGGAGATCCTGAGGAGTGGGGATATGATCACCGGTGATCTCAGTCTTCTCTGCAGTAGCTGCTGGTAACTGTTTATTCTTCATCTTGGCCTTGGCCATATTGTAATCTCCTGAGTCAAAGTATTTTTGCTGCAAAAAGAAAATCAGTTTAGACACTGACTGCGCGCGCGCACACACACACACACGCACGCACTTCCTATCCAAGTTAGCAAAAAAAAAACTGCATGTAGTAAATAATCAAAGTGAGGTTACACACACAAATGCAACCTTAATTTTAAATATTTATTTACTGTATCAAAGAGTATTGGCATGCATCAAGCAAACAAGCATAGGAAAATAAACTTAGTTGTTGAAACTACTAAAAGCAGGTTAAGTGCTGTCCAGAGCATTATTAAAAAGTGGAAGGACAGTGGGGAAACGTCAGCTTTGAAGATGGAACGTGGTGGAAATCAAATCGTAGAAAAACAACAGTAGAAATCAGAGGTGTTTAATATTGAAAGAGCATTTCCACATGCACAATGCAAAGGGAACTCAAGATTGGGACTAAACAGCTGTGTAGATTTTAAAAAATAATATTTATTTATTTAAAAACACTTGTCAGTGAGGCTAACCAGCAAATACGGCCGGCTTCAATTTACTAGGGAGTGTAAAGGTTGAACTCTAGAGCAATGGAAGAAAGTCATGTTGTCTGATGAGTACAGATTCACCCTGTTTCAGAGGGATAGGTGCATCAGGGTAAGAATAGAGGTGGCTGAAGTGATGCAACCATCAAGCCTAATGCCTACTGTACAAGACAGTAAGGGCAGTGCTATGATCAGGGTGATGATGCAGTTGATCAGGTAACGTTATACGTGCAAAAAATGCGGTTAGTTGACTACCTGAATATACTGAACAACCAGGTGGAAATCCAAAGGATTTTTTTTTTGTTCCCTGATGGCACAGGCATATTTCAAGATGACAATGTCAGGATTAATCGGACTCAAATTGTGAATTGTTCAGGGAGCAAGAGGCATAATCACGTATTAATTAGCCACCACAGAGCAAAAGGCAGTCCAACAAAATATTAGAATTTGATCTTCTTTGACAGCGTATAACATTTGTGACCATTTGCCCCAAAGAATTCAGTTTTGCATTAGTTACTTTATACAATTGCATGTAACTGTAATTAGTACAATAAATAGTACACTTTTGATTATCCCTCTACTACCTGAATATTTATATTCGCCTATAACTATATAATCTATACTGCTCAAATATATATGTATGTAATATATTGTAACCCTTAATTGCTTGGAGTGTAAGACTGTATTAATTGTAAGTCGCTCTGGACAAGGGCGTCCACTAAAAGTAAATGCAAATGTAAATATAATCAAAAAAACATCCCATATTTTTTGTAAGCAGTGTAGGTTACATTTACTCAAAATCTCTGTTTTATCTAGCAGATCTTCCATGTGGTTCCTAACTCTAACAGTGTATTTTTGACTTTAAGTCTCAGGTCCATTGTACCATCGTACTATGCTGTCACAGCTTTCCATTAGACGGGACTGTAAAAGTGTATTGCTGTTATTTTCTATAATTATAGTAAATTTCCATAAATCAGCCCTGTCAGAGCTGCAGTGTAGATGGTATCGTTTCGCTCAGGTTTTCAGCAGAATCTCTGACGCATTATGCATTGCTCAGGTTTAAAACAATAATAATAAAAATACTGTTTACGTTTACATTACAGTAGCAAAGTACAGGGTGAGTCAAAATACACAGGACACCATTTCATTTCAGAAACAAAAGGGGAAATTATCTATCTTAATACCCCAGCAAGTAACGGGTGAGGGGGGTCTATCTTTTAGGCTATGTCTGGAACATGGCCACCATATTGAAAGTCACCATTGGATTTGCAACAAGGGCAAGTTGGTCATGGAGCTTATCAAATATGACCAGAAATCAGTTATCAACACCGAAAGTTCAAAACCTTTGTTGTTTGTCACAGGTAACTGAAGATGTTACTGACGATTCTGAGGCCCAGGAAACGCAGATGCCACATCATAACATGGGACTGTGGTGGCCTAGCTTTTAAGTTACTGGACTGATGGTCGTGGGTTCAAATCCCCACCATCCTTGAGCTAGGTCCTTAACCCACCATTGCTTGAATTGAAAGACTGTATCAGTAGTAAGTCACTCTGAATAAGGGTGTCTGCTAAATGCCATAAAAGTAAATAACCACAGACAACAACTGATACCCAGAAAGATCACTATTTCACACAGCACTGTTGCATCCCGCATTGCCAAAATACAGAAAAACCGGGACTGGATGACAAAGCCATGTAGTGATCATCCAACCACTGCTACCAACAAAGAAACCTTAATAATAGTTTTGGCAGCCCACGATGTAGCACGTGAGGTTTCCTGTGACTCTTGACTGGCCTGATATACTCTGTGACTACGGTAATGTTTGATCCATTTTGGTCATGTTTGTTGTAATGCAATCGTTAAACAGCACACATTTCTATACCAGTTTACCGTGCCAAAGTGTGTGTGTGTATGGGAATTATTGCATCAAACCAGTGACAAGCACTTGAGGTCCCCATTTCTTAGAGTGAGTGATGTGAACATACCCCTTTCTGTAGTCTTTTCCTCAGTAGGTCTGAACCTCCGGGCTTTGCGCCAAGATGTGGGTATCGAGCCTTTAGCTTAGTCTCTTCAGCTTTCTCAGGACTCACGACTTTATCCTGCATCTCCTGTAACACGACACGTGTAACAGCACAATAGACTCAAAAGCACAGCCAAAAACATGGTCGCTAAAAGCATGACCAGCAGCGAGAGCTAAACTTCGGTCTGAACCATGGGATGCGATGCAGACTTGCTAAAACAACCACATAGCACCAAGAAAATCTCGACTTGAATTTGTCGTGCAAGTGTACCAGCCATCACATCTGAACCCACGATCAAGAAACGTTAAAACAACGTTAAAACCAATACACAAGCATGCTAGTGGTGTCGGTTGCTAACAGTCGCGAGAGCATAGTAAGTACTGAGCTGACCTGCTGCTCTTCTGTGCTCGCCTCCTCCATTACTCTCCCCGCACACTCCGTCTCGCTAGACATTGTAACTTACAGGCTGTCCTACAGCTCAGCGCGGTTAAATCGCTGGTGTAGCCTTTGCGCTCCTCCGCCACAATACCGCACTAACGGGTCTGAATGGACGGTATATTCAACTTTTTCCTCACAGAACAATGCAGAGCTTCATGTATCAAGCGCCTCTACAGACCAGGAGGCACAACTGCGCCAAACCTAGCAAAAAAACTTGTTTAATTGTTTGTTCCTCGGATGCCCCTACTTAAATATCTACTGAGGAGGGAGGAAAAAAAAATAAAATCTTTATTTTTCAGCACTTTACAATTTCTCGAGGACTATGTGGAATCAGTACACGGAAGGAGGAAGAAGTAAAAAATACATTTTTATTTAAAAATCAAATTTATTTAACCTACAATTAAATTAAAGTGAATCTGGAAAAAAAAATTAATTAACAGAAGAATACCGTTGGCTCTCCACTAAAAGCTAATATTTTTGAACTTCAACCATTGGTGCTGCGGCGGATCATATTCTTCAAATATGATCGTCGGCGGATCTGCGAAACAAGCAATAAAAAAAAGTCTGGCCTAAAATACCAACAATCATTTCTAGTCGTGGCCAGATGTTTTGAGTATGGCACACATTTTGTCAGATGTTAACATGGTGTAATGAAGTACAATTATGCGCATGTGGTGGACACATTTATATTTATATTTCTGATTGTGAGATATAAATAGAAATGTGTCCACCACACGCATTTCATACAACTTTTTTATTGGCAAATACATCCAGTTTAAGGAAAAACACTATATTTATAGCGTATATTTGCTATAATATTTAGTGTCTAAGTTTTTAAGACTTCTGCAATTTGTTTTGGCATGCTGGATATCAGGTTCGGGGCAAAATCTTGAATGATAGCAACCTGTTATTGGCCAAACAGTGCTTTGAGGACTGCGGTAGCCTAGCAGCTAAGGCACTGGACTCTGAAAATGATGGTCCTGGGTTCAAATCCCACCCCTGCCAAGCTGCCACAGTTGGGTCCTTAACCCGCCATTGTCTAAATTGAAATAATATATCAGTTGTAAGGGGCTCTGGATAAGAGTGTCTGCTAAATGTCCTTGAGTTGATCACAGTTTCTAGGTTATTGTTTGTCCGCCTTCTTTTTGAGGTTTGGCTAGGGGTTTTCAATGGGATTGAGATCTGGATAGTTTCCTGACATGGACACAAAATTTCAATGTTTTGTTCACCGAGTGATTTGGTTATCACTTTTGCCTTGTGACATGGTGCGGCATTACAAGCATTATTCATCTCCAGATTGCTCTTATATCATTGGAAGAAGTTGCTCCTGGGGGATGTTTTGATACAATTCCCTATTCATAGTAGTGTTCTCAGGGATAATTTTGAGTTAACCCACTCCCCTGTATGAACAGCAACACCACAAGAACACCACAGGCTGCTTCACTGTTGACTCGACAAAGGATTCTTCTCTGGATAATCATTTTTCCAGATTTCCCAAACAAGAAGGGGAGCTTCATCAAAATAGCTTTATGCCAGTCCTCTGAAGTCCAATCTCTATACTTTCTGCAGAATGGCAGTCGGTTCTTGATATATTTCTTGGAGAGAAGTGGTTTCTTTGCTGCACTTCTTGACACTAAGCCATCCACTCTTATTCTCACTACGTTCAGATGCACTCACACCTCCCCTCTGCTGTTCCTGAGAAAGCTCTGCACTGGTGGTGACCCAATCACATAGCAGCATCCTCTGTAGGAGACGTTCCTGATGCTTGCTTGACTTTCTTGGACGCCCTGAAGCCTTCTTCAGTGCAAATAAACCCCTCTCCTTAAATTCCTTGATGATTTGGTGGATCGGTGTACTATCTTACAATGTCATTGCTTGTGGAATCCTTTTAATGCAGTGTAATGATGATGCACGTTTCCTTGACGGTAACCATGGTTAACTTAAAAGCACCACTACCCTTTTAACAAAACCAGTCTGGTCTTCTAATTAGCATGACAGAGTGATATCAGCTGTTTAGTCATCATTATCCTGAATGCAGTGATTTTTATCAGGTCATTTTGATGGCAAGGAATGACTTTGCAGTTAATTGAAATTAATTGAAAAGTATTTGATCACATATGATCACTCTTAACAATCTAGACTAAATACAAATTGCCAGCATAAAAAACTGATGCATGAAACTGTGAAAAATACAATTTGTGTCATTCTTAAAACTTTTGGCCAACATGTAAGAACACCAAATTATTAACTGTGTTGATGATTCCATAATCAATCCTTAACCTGATCAGAAAAAACAATGTTAATTGAATATTTCATCAATTTTCAATAACATTACACGTATATATTAGCATTTGTTTCGGTACTTTAGGATTTGGTTGCGGAATAAGCGGCTGGTCCCATTACCCAGTGGTCCTATTAACTGGAATCGACTGTATTCATATTATTACTGTACACGCTGCATTCCAGTTCTTAAATACTGGAAAATCTTTTCCACATATTAATGTATACACAATAGCCACATGTTTTAAATCCAAGATTTCTTCTACAAACGGAGGAAATGATTGCACAGTAGAAAAGCTTGTTAGTAACACTTCTATTTTAATAGCAAGCAATATACTTAGGATAGTTACATACTCTACAATATGTACAAAATATAAAAAGAACACAAACTGTGGAAATATTTGAACTTTGTTACATCAGTTATGGAATCTAATGTGTAATTATTTTGTGTTATGGTTAGCTATGAAAATTAAAACAGAATAAACAGATCCCCACCCATGCTATCAGGTTCATCACCCACTTAAATTGTACCAAGATAAAATGCTTGTGTAAACGAGCATAAACTCATGCATTCAAACAGACAACTATAATTCTCATAAAACTGAGAAAATTGCATCATACATTTACATCAGTCAGTTCTGTATTCTCCTGACCAGATAGTAAAGCACAAAAAATATCAGCACCAAACCTATAGACACATAACACAAGATCTTCCGATTATCTCTGCCAGAGCGGACCATTGTGGAAAACCTCTTCACGCTTCCTGTCAGCAGTCCAGTTGCACTAAGGAAGTTTGAGTCCTAAGAGACACATTGTTTACTATCAATGCTGCTAAAATCTTCAAATATATCTTACATAACACAATGATTACATTCTGTTTCTAGAATTCAGTAGGGCTGTGTTATTACCATGCCATCCAAATATGAATTATGTTCCTCAGTCTCCTTATCAATGTCATATGCCAACTGTGGATGAGAACAAAAAGTTAGATTTTTAATTACAATTTAATAAAGCACTATGTTACTAGTGCTATTCAGAGGAGCTGAGTAATCCTAACATACCGCCTTGAGTCTTGATACTTTGCTTGAAAGATTCTCAGCAATGCGTTTGTTTTCTGCATCCAGCATATCATCTACAGCCCCATGCCCTGGAATGGTGGGAATAGAAGAAATATACACATACTTTAGGTGAGTAAAGGAAGAAATAATGTTGTAGTTTAGCAACAAGTCCACATAATAGATGCACATATATATGATGATTTGCCAGTGTTTTATATTAGCTTGATTCTTCCAACACACAACAAATAGACTCACATAGTAACTACTGAAACAAACTGTCGCACAAATCAACCATCTTGTGCCTACTTGTGTTTAGCATTGTTTCAAAAGTGTTAATACACTGCCCTCTTTATAAGACAAACTCATTTTGTTAATACAGCATGTATGCTTACAGTTGGCTCTACAGCTTGTGTTTGGGACTGTGGTAGCCTAGCGGTTAATGTACTAGACTCTGGACCAGAAGGCCAGGGTTCAAATCCCACCTCTGCCAAGCTACCACAGTTGGGCCCTTCAGTAAGACCCTTAACCCAGAACTGCTTGAATTGTAAGACTGTATAAGTTGTAAGTCGCTCTGGATAAGGGCGTCTGCTAAAATGCCGGAAATCTCAATCTAACCGACACATACTTTATATAATCAGGATAGCTACTTATTCATGTACGTGAACAGCACAGTTCACCCACTAGATGGCGCAGTAATCTGGCTAAGCTCCATCACAAACTCCACTTCTCACAAAAAATTAGAGGATACTTCAAAATGAAATCTCCCCTAATGTTTGTGAGCAGTGTAAATGTACAACGTTGGAACGTTTATCACAATATCTTTCCCACAGCGACTAACAACTGATCCAATCTTTGCATTCCTGGGACTTGAAACGTGGGGCTTCTCATAAAGTGTTAAGTGCACCTTAACCGCTGCACTACCACGGTTAGATACTACTGCTTGCCTACACAGCTAAAATGGACCAACCTCCTATCTGAAGGAACTAATGAAACTATGGTCTGTACATCATATACTCAAGCATGATCCAAGACAAGGCAGACAATATCTATAGTACTAATTAATACTAATTACAAACACACACACACACAGACACACACACATACAGACACACACACATACAGACACACACACATACAGACAGACACACACACAGACAGACACACACACAGACAGACAGACACACACACA
>JAVSBV010068758.1:0-10343 GCA_033117975.1 Parotocinclus spilosoma
GTGTGGAGTCTGCATGCCCTCCCTGTGTCTGCGTGGGTTTACTCCGGGTACTCCGGTTTCCTCCCAAAGACATGTGTGTTAGGTTAATTGGCGCTTGCGTATGCAAAACACCCCAGCCATGTAACTGGAAACAGCTGCATGCCGGTCCCAAGCCCGATTAAATGTGGAGGGGTGGAGAAAGGAATGGCAAACTACTCCACTATCCTGCTGAAATACTTCATGGATCACATCGATGAAGGACAGAAATGTGTAAAGATCGATGATCCATCAAGTGACTGAGGGTTGGTTGTGACTGTACGGTTAATTCAATCCCATCCCATTCCATTCCAGTCTTTCTTTTGGGACTATGGACAAGAAGATCCAGGGTTCAAATCCCACCTCTGCCAAACTTAAACCATTGCAGAAAAGTGTCTGGAATGAGCTATTCATATGTAAGTCAAGGCAGGACACAATATACCTGGAGGATGTGTGATATTGCAGGGAACAGAAGTTTGCTGCTCCGAAGCACAGAGGCAGTAACGATTTGCCTCAGGGTTTCTAGACTACTTGTTGTAATGGGCCACAGTTACCCCAGTCATATAGGCACTTATGTGTATCTTCTGGTAAAGGTGTTAAAAGCTAAATAGATTAAGTGAATAATACTACAACTGATGTAACTGTCAAGAATGAGAAGTAAAAGGAGGTAAAAGGATTTGGAAGACATTTTTGAATATCTGCAGCAAAGTTTCTGTATTGCAATGGGCTGTTTCTGACATATTCTACTGATTTTAAGCTTTGCCATTTGTTTCTTGTGAAGCTGGTTTGATGTTTATTTAGTATTATTTTAGTGTCACCAAGGAAACCAAGGAAAGTGTCACTGTGGAAAGAAATGGACGGATCCTTCTGATGTTGTAAAAAAGGAAACAACATGACTGAGAGACATTAGCTATGTGGGAGGAAAAGGACAGTTTGTTGTCCATTGTCACCACCAGGTTGAGAGGACAAGGTCCTGGTGGGGACAAAAGTCAGCTGAAAACAGTAATACATCTATCTTGCCAGTATTTAGCCTAATGTGGCAATCCACATCCATGATGATATTTCAGCTATACATGCTGAGACATGTGTGTCTGAGGGAGGGAAGGAGAGAATTAGTTGGGTGTCATTGGCAAAGCAGTAATATGAAAAGCCATGTGAGGACACCAGTGGTCAGTCTGCAGGATGAGGAAATGGATCCTGCCCACAATATCTGATATGAGCTGTCAGCTAGCTAGGAAGCAAACCACCACCAAGCTGTTCCCTGGATCCAAGATTCAAGAGGATGCACAGAAGAGTCTCATTGTTGATTAAATATGCGGTTGCCATATTATAAGTCACGGGACTGCAAACCAGGATAAAACCGAAAGTTTGACAACTTTCTTATTGACTGCAATAACATCCTAATTTTACAGCAACATGGATCTCAAGACGCACCTCTACTTTGTGTTGGTGGATGTGCAGGTCTGTCAGTGGAAGAAGCATATGAACTACCTATCCATGCTGGAAGATTTATTTAGCTAGCTATATAAAAATTAATCGTCATCTCAATGCAGTTGTTTATAGCCAACTACAGGAATTAACAACAATTGTGGGACTATGGTAGCATAGTGGTTAAGGTACTGGCCAGAAGGTCCAGGGTTCAAATCCCACCGCTGCCATGGCTGGGTCCTTGAGCAAAGACCCTTAACCCACAATTGCTTGGATTGTAAGACTGCATTAGTTGTAAGTTGCTCTGGATAAGGGTGTCTGCTAAATGCCATAAATGTAACTCAGCTATAAGAGCATTTTAACCGTCTGTCAACACTTTTGAGGCTGAAAACAGTGAGGCAAAGGGTTTAAATCCTACTGTTGACTTAACCCACGATTGGGTTTTAGAAACTTGTAAGTGGTGGAATTTTGTGTCTGTATACTGCTGTACTGCATGATGCTGTATGTTTCATGAAAAACCTTCAAATGCAATTATTAAGTAAATGAGTATTAGAAATAACCCAGGTTATTCTTAACTGTTTCTCAGGTTTCTCTCCACTTTTTACTCCCAGCACTAACCCTGTTAGGAGTTCAGCCGCGTCGGGTACAAAGCAGAACGTCCTGCTACACGTCAGGCACGTAGAGAGCGTCGCCTTTGCTTTATTTTGATTGGTTCGAGTCATCTCGACAACGGATGAATGACAGCACGTTTTCTCCAAAGTAAGCGTTGTAAACAAAATAAAACCCCGCCTACAGACCTGCACTCATTGGACAGAAACAGGTTTCGGTCTGTGTGCAGTATTTTCATTGGTTGAACCGCTTACACAGAGGCTTGTACGGGGTTTGTTGTTTTCAGTAGGACTCGTCGACATCTTTAAAAGCATAAGTCTGAAAGAAATGCACTTATGATTTTAATTGTAGTGTTCTGCAAACCGTGATTTTTCAGCCTTACGAAGATTTTAGAGCTGTCTACCCCGACGCCAGTCAAAAGGTGAGTGGTTTTAATTTGTCTATATATACACTACAACTGTTATCGTAAGTTAGAATAAAAAAAAAAAAAAAACTAATCACAGCCCAGAAAAAATGTACTGTAAAATTGAAAGTAGAACCACGGAGTGGCCAAATTACCATAAAAAATGCATACTTTATGGTCAAACTGTAAAAGTTCACATTAATACTAACAACTTTTACAGAGTACATTTTTTCCTGGGAGAGGCCACACAAATTACTTTTTGGGTACTGAAACAAGCACATAATATACGAACAAAATGTTAAACTGGAACTGTATGGAAAATGCAATAAAACCCAAAAATGATTCTAACATTTACTTTGATTTTTAGTTGATTGCAGACAGTATGCACCCAAGATACACTGCTTACAAAAATATGGGATATTTCATTATGAAATATTTCATTTTGAAATATCCCCTAATTTTTGTGAGCAATATTAATTTTGTTTGACAATAGACCTTTATTTCTGCATTTAAATAAAGTTGGGACAGTAAAGCATTTACTACTTTGTAATGATAACAGACGTTCTGCCCCTTTATTTTGTCCCGATATTCCTGGAAACAAGTTTTAAGGTGTACAGCAATATTGGGTTGTCATTGTCACATTCTTTGTTTCAAATTTTCCACACATTCAAGGCAGGCCAGTCTAGCACTTGTGTTCTCTTCTTTTGAGGCCAGGACTTTGTAAACTGTACCGCCTGTGGTGTAAAATTGTCTTTTAAAAAAATGCATGTACATCCTTGAAAAAAAAAGCGTCTTGGAGGCAGCATATATTACTCTAAAACCTTAGTGTATTTTCCTGCATGAATGCTGCCATTACAGAAGTGTAAATTAACTTTGCCTAGGGAACTGACACGGCCCCTTACCACAACGGACCCTGGCTATTGAACCTGTAGCTGATAAGAGAGATTGGCTGCTTACATCTGAGGATTGTATGTGGTTGTGTGCATATTTTAAATGATCACCTAATACAGTGTACTGATTTGTTTCTCAGATGAGTAGCCAGTACCAGCGCAGTGTTCCCTTTGAGGTCAGGAGATTGGAGGGGGAAAGAGTTCGTGCAAAACATCCTGACAAAATCCCAGTAAGTGTCTTATATAAATATCACAGTGTTTTTGACAAGTCAGCAGAGAGCTGTATGAGCTTTAAAAGTCATGTTGATGGACTTGGTATTGATCATCTGTAATGCTAATTTCATTAGATCATCATAGAACGAGCCAGTAGATCACGTGCACCCGAACTTGACAAAAAGAAATACCTTGTACCCTCAGACCTGACAGGTAAGTAATTATATTTCCTTATTACGTCACACTTGTCTCTGAGTCCCTGCTATATTCACATGTAAAATGAAATATATCAATTCAATTTTAAATTGTGAATTATGAAATTACATTGTGCGTGATTGCAAATTAAAATGAAGGTAAAAGTCAATTGAATGAATAAATCCTACAGTTATTTTTTTGTGTTGGATTATATTCATACCACACAGTTATCTTTAACTACACTGGTTGTGCCTACATTTGTAGCAATCCTGACCTGTGTAGAGTCTGCATTTCCTCCCTATGCTTGTGTTGGTTTGCTCTGGGTACTCTAGTTTCCTCTCACAGTCCAAAGACATTGGTGTTTCCAAATTGCCATTAGTGTGTGTATGAGTGTATGTGCTTTACAATGGGTTGTTCAAGCTCTGCAACCCTGATAATACATGACTGAATGAATAGTAGCAGTAATAAATCAGGGTGTAACAATACAATCTGTTCACAGTTCGACTTCGTTCACGATACAATTAGTCTTTCTTACAATTTAATAAAGTAATTCTGTAGTGTAAACAATACATATTTCTGGATCTTCTGCAATTATAATAAATAACAGTTTTAAAACTAATAAAATAA
This sequence comes from Parotocinclus spilosoma, assembly GCA_033117975.1. Lineage (NCBI taxonomy): Eukaryota > Metazoa > Chordata > Actinopteri > Siluriformes > Loricariidae > Parotocinclus > Parotocinclus spilosoma. The sequence continues at coordinate 4,381 of JAVSBV010068758.1, forward strand.
TGTTTGATTGGAGCATCACCATATATTAAATAACCAACTGAAAATGTTCAAATTTTTTCTTCTAAAAAAGAAAAACAACAAAAAACTGTTTAGAAGGTGTACTTGTCATTATTCCCCTAGGAATTTTGAATATTCCCCTAAAATACTGGCCAATTTTTGCAATATTTATAAAAGCTCATATAGTAAGCCATGAATCAATTATGTAGCCCAATTTTGGTACGCTTTGGAATGTAAAATAACAGTCAGTTAGGTTTGAAAACACTCCTGATCAATCAATTAGAACTAAACCTTATTTATGTAACTCCAAGAAGCAGAGTTGTTATCACTTGACCGCTTAAATGAAAGGGATACTCGAGGGCTGCTCTATAATCTTTGTAAGAATTAATATCATAATGCCCAAAAGAAAATAAATCAGTCTGGAACTCAGACAGAAGATAGTGGACCTTCATTATCAGGGTGTAAGGTATACTGCTATTTCCAAGCATTTCATGGTTTCTTGAACAGCTGTGCATTGCAGCATAGCAAAGCACAAAGAAACAAAGTCTGCTAAAAATAAACCTGGCCGTGGTCGATAACGCAAGATTTCCAAAACTTTGCAGAGATGTAAACAAGAATCCTCTCTGCAAAACCGATCCCCTCTGCTGAACTGGCTTCCTCTAGATTTAATGTTTCACGTAAAACTGTCTTAGTGGTCATTGCCCATAAAAACCTCATTGCTCTCACCGTGGCACATCAAAGTCAGACTGAAATTTGCCAGAGACAATCTGAAACATAAGGGTAACTATGGAAATCAAACTTGAGCTGTTTGGGCATATGGATGCTGCTTTTGTTTGGTGTATGAGGCAAGGCCTTCAACCCTAAAAAATACTTTCCCTAGAGTGAAACATGCAGGTGGAAGCATAATGCTGTGTGGCTGTTTTGCTGCTATAGGCACAGGAAACCTTGTACATGGGACCATGAAACAAAAAGATTATGTGGATGCTTTGACGAATAACATAACGAGATCTGTTACCAGTCCAGGGTCAGGTCCTCACTGGGTCTTCCAACAAGGCAATGACCCAAATCATACATCAAAGTTAGTCAAAAACTTTTGAAAGACAGCAAAATTATGGTTCTGGAGTGGCCCTCTCAGAGCCCTGATCTCAATCCTTTTGAGAATCTGTGGAAGAAGATTTTGAATTTGCCAAGAAACAATGGGCTAAAATCATTCGCCAGATATGTTCCAACTTAGTTAGAAACTCCCAGAAGACGCTGTTGTCAGTTTAGAATCAGAAAGGCTACACTATTGAATATTAGTTGTCAGATGGCTAATAATTTTGACCATTGCATTTTTACATTTAATAATAATAATAATAATAATAATAATAATAATAATATTTATTTAATGTTAATGGTCTGTGTGAATATTAGTTAATTTACTGTCGCTTATCTTACTCAGATCTCTACTGTAGTTTTCTGAACTGGAATTTAAATGTCTCTCTCTCTCGCCCTATCCCATACCCCCTCCCCCTTCCCCCCTCTACCCCTTCTCTACCCCTTCTCCACCCCTCCCTCAGTTGGCCAGCTGTGCTTCCTGATCAGACAGCGAGTATCTGTGAGACCAGAAGAAGCCCTCTTCTTTTTTGTTAAAAATTCACTTCCTCCATCCAGCTCCCCTCTTTCTATTGTTTATGAGGTAATCCATAAACAGACAGTTAAACTCTTACAAATTATGGCCATTTGCTTTTGTGTAATAATAATTCTCATTTTAGTATCTGCCTATCTCATTCATTGATTCACGTTTACTTCATCAGACCATTATAGTGAATGCTGCTTCTCACTCATTGCACCTCCGATATTAAAGTTGCCATTGTCTTTTACATTCCCATTGCCCCAGGATCTAATCACATCCTCTGCTTTACAGGCTGTAGACTACAGCCTTCCTCGAAGGCAACAACAGGCCTTCATTGTTTTGAACTCATTGCATTGCATTAGGGACAGAGTCTGTTGCTCGGCCTGCATGCCCACGGGGCACTGTAACTTACAGCTTGTAAAGTTGCTCTCTTTAGTAATGTAGATGCAATGTATATCATAAAATTTTCCATTATCAGTCTTCGAAAATGCTGGTTCAGGATTAGGTCTGGACTCGAGACATATATAGTAGGCCATATGCAAATAGTACGGCAAATTGTATGCAGATCATTATGGAGAATACCATCTTTACTGATTTCAGATTACTTTGTATGAACTGGTGATCTTGCACCCCCTGTGTTTTAAGTAATTGCTCTGTTTGTTTTTGGTTTTAGGAACATCATGAGGAGGACTTGTTTCTCTACATGACCTACAGCAAAGAGAGTGTTTATGGTGCCTGAGTGGACTCCAAAGTGTTAGGACAGGAGACAGTGGATAAGACAGTGGGACAGAGGGAGAGTCAAGAGTTATTTATTGTTTTACCACTATGATCCTTGAATGAATATGGCTGAGCTTAGAACGACTCTAGTAAGGTTTAAAGAATGTGGCTGGGCTTATGTCTATGATAAGGGGCCATTATAGGATGTGACTAATACTCAACTATGTCAGGCATTCTAAATTTGATACAGGAGACAAAGTGTAAATGATTATTAATACATCAATTTAGCATATTTGGTTTTACACAAAGTGTGGGTTTATTAATACGGAATGATAGCAGGAGCTCAAATTCAAATCCACTACGTGTACGAATGTGCAATGCTGCATCAGGCAAACACTAATTTGATGAGTAGCAAAGTCAGTTCAGTAGTGCTGTGGCAGGGATAAGACAGTATTCACTCAGAAAGAACATATTGCTACAATACAGTCTGCTCCTTATTTCTGGGAGAACTGCACACTTAGGGATTTGTGATATTTCACTATGTCTATAAAAGTCACTTTATCCAAATCACAGACTTTGCTATGATGTTATTAAATGTACTATACGACCTTAATTGAATTCATTAGGGGTGTAATGATGCACCATGTCACAATGCAAAAATGGCAGCATGTGCATCACTAAATATGTCACGTATTTAATACCTAATTAATGTAATTTCATTTTTTAAACACCAGACGGAATTCTAGTATAAACGCATGCGCATTTAAAACCCCTTCTGCTTTCTTTAACTTCCAGGAACTAAATGCTCTTTTTGTTTGAATCTTTATACAAGAAAAATACACATTATTTTAATTGTTATTCTTAAGACGTAATAAAGAAAAGTGTACATTCGGTTATTCAAGGTATGGTGAAAATATTTTATTTACACAGTAGTGCAGTGCTTAGTGGATTAGAAAAGAATTAAAGCTGTTGTGCCCACTTTTTTTACGTAGTCAGGAAATGTGCATTGCTTTGCATTTGTTTATATTTCCGTAATAACAAAAATTGTACGAAAATTAATTGTGACATCAGTATTGTGAAGCCAATCAAATCATGTGCACAGTGTTTCGTTGCACCCCAGATTTTAGTAATACCCATTATATAACCCACTATTTTCACATAATACCATATGCCTGCAATTAGAAGGGGAAGAAGTGGAGAGTAGAAATTCATAAAAATATATTTCCATGGACTTCTACCAAATAATGCTAAAAGAATATAGAACATTTTGCATTGGCCATGCTTCTGTACTTGGACATATTGTGACTATACATTAAAACATGGAAATAACACAAATGTTTAGCTTTGTTTCATTGTTGTAGCATGCTCCACCTATTGAAAGTATTGAGGACCCCTGGTGTATCTCCACCAAAGTTACTAAATGTTTTTATTTACAAGGTTGCAAGCGACCCACCACTACATTATATATGTGCAGTAGTAAGCATTTAATGGATAGTAATATTCTAATTATAGTACAGAAGTTCAGACCTCCTTTACATGTGCCAGAGGTCTATCACAGTCTGCACAATGCAATGTTTAAATCTTCATATTTTCCCTAGATCCAAAAGAAACTGTTGTGGCTTAGTGACCATGTGCTGAAATGGAGACCATATGGTCCTGAGTTGAAATCCCACCTCTGCCAAGCGAGGTCCTTAACTAACAATTGGTTGGATTGTAAGATTGTAGCAGTAATGCGCTATGTCTTTTCCTTAGTGCATTAATTATTGTTAGGATTGAAAATGCACCATGCAGTTAGCATTCAGGCAGTGATGTAAAAAACACCAGAAAGGATGGAAGTACTGTATAAATAGTGTTTCAGTAAAAATGTACCATGGCTCACTGGAGTGAACCTGTGTTTAATGCAAATGCTATTTTTTTCTAAAATAACATTAAATTTTTGTGCAAATATGTGTTGTACTGTGGTTTTATAATGAATCTAATAAAGGGGTATTTACTTTACACTTCAAAGTTCACAAATTGACTGCTATCATTAGATGGATTTGGATGTTTACCTATATGGGTACACATCGCTTAACGTAAACGATACATTTTGTAAAACTGTACCTTGTGCGACCCGGACATTAAATTACAAATGGGGCGTAGGAATGTAATGCAGGATACTGTAGTGTATGGGATGTTGACAAAATAGCCTAATAGACATTGTAGTGTGTACTGTCAACGTTTGAAATTGCGCATGCTGATCTTCTAATTTTAAACTGTTTTAAATCCCCAAATGAAATGTCTGGAAAAATTATTTCACTGCAGACAATATGAACCCAAGATATTTAATGTTTCGTTTGGTCAACTTCACTTTTTAATAAACATCCATTTCAGCATTTCAGGCCAGCAACACTTTTGAATAAAACTTGGGATTGTATAACATTTACCAATATGTAATTTTGCCATTCCGTTTTAGCACACTTAAAAGGTGTTTTTATACAGAGGATTTGAAGTGATGTAGTGTTATGGTTTTATTTCGGTCCCATTGTTCCTGCTAACACGCCTGCAGCATTACCAGTCGTCATTGACACATTGTCAGTTTCAACATTTCTGTCTCCGCTGCGAGGTGCACCTGCTGCCACTAGATGTCGCTGAGAAATAAGGCAGATAAGGCATAATAAAATAATGACAAATGGAGAGGAGCAGAGGTGAAAAGCCGCCCAATGTTAGCATACACCTAACATTGGCCCCCCATCAAGGCTGACTCTTGGCGACCCTCCTGGCTTGTGTGGGGATCCAGCACTGCTCCTCCGGGCTATAGCCTTCCGAATTGGCCAAGTACTCTAGGCTGCGCTCTCTACGCCTCACATCCAAAGCAGTTGACAGTGTAGGCAGGTTGCTCTTTGAATGATGCAGACATGGGACATGGTCCGACTCTGTAACTCACTTGATTTGCGTTGCATGAAATCTGGGATGAATCCTTAAGTGCAGGTGAAGCTTGAGACGGACGGCTCTAGCACACAAATCGTGTGACTTAAGGGGCATATGAAGCAGTGGGAGAGCTTTATGGACTCAACCTTGAGAGGGATGTTAAGAGTGGATAGCCAGACTGATTGGCCAGAAGTGCATGTGGGCACGTCCCTTCGGTCCATTCCCTTCATCCTACGCTGCCTTCCAGACCTCTGTGCAGTGAAGGAGGTGGTCCTGGTTGGAGGGGATGGCTAGGTCGGTTTCCTGTTTGGGAAATAGGGGTGGCTGATACACCAGGGAGGGTGAGGATGGAAAGATAGGTTGCAGTAGCCCATTGGTGAGAGACCTTGCTGAGAGCACAGACAGGAGCAGGTGGAGATAAACTGAAGTTCCACTTCAGCTCTAGGGTGCGGTTGGTGCCAAAGTGATAGGTGAGTCTGGAGATGTGGACCCACTGGAGGACTGGTGAGATAATAGTCTCAGGAGTGGTCCAGGGAGCCGAGCTGGTGGTAGGGTCAGTCCTTTGGGCCTCCTCAATAGCTTTGCGGATCTCCCAGGTGACATTGGCCACGATGCAGTCAGCAGGGAGGATGGGCACATCCATGTCTGGGCAGGCTAGGTCGGAGAACTGGCGAGAGAGGGTGTGCCTCCATTGCTTCAAGGCCATCTTAACTGCCAAGAGCTT
>JAVSBV010068769.1:0-10342 GCA_033117975.1 Parotocinclus spilosoma
GGTTTTGTAGCCCTGTGCACTCTCTCTCTCAAACACACACACACACACACACACACACACACACACACACACACACATATATATATATATCCAAGTTATACCACTGCGAAAACAATGCTACATCTAATCTAATGGTGGCCTAAGACTTTTGGACAGTACTGTATGTACTGTGCTGAACAGAAATGTCTGTCGGATCCAGTGTCCAACCCAGCAGCTCTTCAGTCGTGTCTTATGGCAAATATATATGTGTGTGTGTGTGTGTGTGTGTCTCACTCTCTTCAGTAAAGCAGCAGTGTGCATGGCGGTATAAAAACATGAAGATCTCACACACATCAAAGGCAGAAGCACCATGAACGGCTCAGATCAACGAGATTCAATCTTTAAAGATTCCAGAGAAACAGGGAAATCTGTCCAACAATTTGGTCCAAACCAGATGAGGCAATTGGCATTTCGTCCTTCCATCCATCCCACAGGCAGTCCCCCCCACCCCGGTGTGGCAGAGATCACCAGTCAGAGTGAGTGGTGCTACCTGGAGTTTTCAGGAAGGAGCTTGTGAAATAAGCGAGTCACGGCGGCATCCACCCTCAGGACCAGAGCTACACCAAAGAGCACAAACACACTGCTCACGATGAAACTGCTGGCCTCGAACATCAGCCTAAACATGCACACGCACAGAGAGAGGTGCATGCGCACACACACACACACACACACACACACACAAACAAAGACACACACACAAACAAAGACACACAGTGTGGTTAAGATTGGGGTTTTAGTATAAAGGCCGTTACACACCAAGAAATTTGGAGGATTTTTAGTTGGATGGCAGTAAATTATTCTGTAACGATTAATCGATATGCAAATTTCAGCTCTGCTATGAGACGGCGAAACTCTCTGCGCAGCAGAACGTGTCCAATTTTTTATTTTTTATCAGGACTCCCAATGCTTAAACTTAGGAAAAAAAATCTAGAATTAAATTTATTTCCTGTTACTTTCCATGCCATATATCCACAGATCACATCTGCGTATTTTGTATTTTCGTGTTGTGGAACGGCCTTCGGGTGACTGTTTTCACCCGGTGGAAAGTCCTCACATAAACACAAATAATGCAAATGTGTGAGAAAACGGTGTGAAAAGAGTGTGTTATTGCTGAATTATAAGAGACGGTACGAGTGTGTGCATGTGAGAGGTTCAATCTAACACTCACTTGGGTGCAAATACTTTCCACACCATGAGGTGTCTTCTGAGCACAGCTGCAGCAAACACCGAAGCGAAGACCTGCACACACACACACGCACACACACACACACACACACACACACACACACACACACACACACACGAGACTTGAAACTGAAACCTTGTGTATAGGTCTGTGCCATTTACAAATTATTTAACTTTTTGATTTACTTATTAATTCATTAAGGTTAATGATTCAGAGTCATTCCTTTCATTCAGTTGCCTTTAACGAGCTTCTCATTGTACTCATTAAGAGCAGAGCCAAGACTCCAAATCAGAAAATTGTTAACTAGACTTATTAACAAAAAAAAAAAAAAATAGCTTGCCAAGAAGTTGAACCTTTATATGACTGAATGTAAGGATGAGATTTGTAAGTGATTATAATATTAGAGCAAAATAATTTTTTTCACGTTTATTGGGGAAACTGACCAATTGAATGGAGGCTCTAGTTACCCTGTTAGGCCGCCTCTAGCCTAGCTACAGTTGAGCATGAAGGCATACTGGTTCTGTATGGTATCCTGTGGCACATTTACCCACATATGTTGCACCTGGACCTGTAGATCATCCACACAATGTTTTCTCAAGCTGGCATCCTGGCTGGTTCCATAAATGCTCAATTGGTGAAAATCTGGCAACCAGGCAGGAAAAGGAAATGTTGCAGTCTGGTAAAGACATTCCTGAGAAACCATCGCTGTGTGTGGGTAATCATTATCCTGCTGAAAAAACCCCAGTTAAAAGCCCTGCCATGAGAGGCAGCACATGCTGCCGCAGGACGTCCTGCACTTATCGCTGATCTGTTAGTGTTCCTCGTATCACTACTAGAGGAGACCAAATGTCATGAGACGCAGTAAAGGAGGGTAAAAAATTGAATTTTTAATCCACTTATCAGTTCGTACAGACGCTTTTTATGCTTCAAATACACAACGGCGATTAGTTAAAAAAAATACATCTGTAATAAGATCTGTAATCTCCCAGGTCCAGTGCGTCATGTGATCACAGAATCAAATGCGGCTGCCAGATTTCTTTTGAGCTTATTTACACAGACCGGCTGTGTATATCTCTTGCAAGATCTGGCAACCCTGGACTTAAAAACAGCACCCTCAAAATGGCTTTTCAATCCATAACAGTTTTGTGGAGACACTGAAATGTAGCTCAAGGAACTAAGGAACTAAAACAAATCTGTATTTAATAATTAAAAGCTGACGTTTACGTTGCATCTTTCTATAAGATTTATTAGAATATAATATTACATTTGGCTGGTTGTAAAGTAGAAATGCAATTCTGAGTCATATAAACCTGGAACTTTCCTATTATCTGATTACTGAGCCCATGTAAAGTCATTAATCTGATCAAATTAGATTTCCTGCAGTTACTGGATTGTTAAGTTATTTTATTAAGTATTATATTGAGTCACTCTGCTCTCGTTCGGTGGTCCAGTTGAATCACTGAATCATTTTGTGAAGATAATGATTTGCTTCTCTTATGTAGTTGATTCACTGACTTTGTTAAAGTGTGTGTGTGTGTGTGTGTGTGTGCGCATGTACCTGAGCTCCGTTAACAAACAGGTAGCGTGCAGTGAGCTGTAGTAAAGCTGCGTTGAATTGCAGTGGGTTCTCTCGCAGCCTCATCTCCATGACAACCTCGTCCCCATCATCACCTCCAGCGGAGCGGCTGGTCCGAGTCCCACGCAGCTCACGAACCAAGGGCCAGAAGAGCAGCAAAGGACAGCCGACTGTATAAACGCATTCATACGCAGTCATAGATAGGCAAATAGCGATGCGATACGAATATTTACCAAGGGGTTAGTGTAAAAGTGGAAACTGGAACAGAGCGGAGTGTTTTGGAACCTGTGCTTTAACACGACTACAGAATAATGTGAACAATCTTTAGGTTTGCCCATATAAGGTCATACTGGCTGACAGGAAACCCTATTAGCCCTGCTAACCCTGGACAGGGTCATGGGTGAGGGTCTAGAGCCTAACCCAGAATTCACCGGTAGTCCTCCACCCTCATGAACTGCTATATAAAGTGGGAATACTTGTTTAGATATTGGCCAGTTCAAACAGACTGTTCAGTAAGTTGAGCTGCTTTAAAATGGTTAATCAGACTCTAGACAATTCTAAAAGCCTCTTAATCACCTGCAAACATAATGTGAGAAGCAAAAGTGTTGAGGGTGACGAGCAGGGCGGGCAGGGTGGTGCCCGTGTGGCCCGCAGGGAAGCCGACGAAGGCGGCGCCCCACTGGATGGAGGGGAAGGTGGGCAGGTGCCCTGTGGCATGGAAGAACTGTGAGGCAGCCAGAGACCACAGAAGCACTGGAAGCCAGGGGACGCTGAAGCCACCTGAGGAAGTAACAACACATGAGAGGACATGAGATAAACACCACCATTATTGAAAGATATCTAACACAGTTAAGGTAGAAGAGCTTACTGGTGTGGCCCTGCTGGCTGGAGAGCGTAGCAGATGAAGCGTGGATGTGAAGAACGGCCGCAGCTTCCAGGAGCAGCAACAGGAAGGCCAGAGCCATGCCTTCAGCGTGCAGCAGCAGCAAACCTAGGCCCATCAATCCACACAGCAGGACCAGGGGTGCCGAGTAGACCGTGCCCAGGCCATAGGCCTCCACAGTGGGCCGCCCGTCAGCCTCAGGCTCGGTCCCGTCCTCCAGGGATTTGCGAATGCGCTGATACAGCTGCGGTATGAGGTGGTGCAGCTCGGCTTGCGGACTGATTCCCGTGCTGGCTCGGTACTTCGCCGGAAGCACGCCGAGGCCGCGGGAGTCCTGCGGCGACCTCGTTTTTAGGAACACCGTCAGCGGGTCCAACCAGAGCAGCAACACACCGAGAACTATAAGCACGAAGACGAGTCGCGGCAGGACCACCTGCCCCAGGCTGATCAACTCTGCCAGGTTCCTAAAGGTATCCTCCGGAGTGGAGCTGACCGCCCAGTGCAGGCCCATGCAGACGGACGCCAGGGGAAGCAAGTAGCGGGCCACGAACACGGCCACACTCGAGCAGTTCAGGTTTCCGTAGTGCCGTAACCAGCGGTGAAGCAGAAAGGTCCAGGCAAAGAGCGACGCCAAGGACAGGACGTAATGCAGGTTGCGCATCCGGCTGTCCTGAACCCGTGAAAGAGGCGTCAGGAATGCAGACGGGTGGCACACGCCTTGTTCTTCTCTGCAGTTGTGGAACGACAAAGAAACGTACAAACAGCCCACCAAGACGCCCAGGCAAACAAGCAAGGTGCCACTTTCCCGACGGACCACAGAGCCGGGTAAAGAGGGTGCAGGAACCCCTGGGGGTTTCTGGGTATCCGGGGCAGGTGCAGGCACCAGATATCCATCCCAATTGAGGCGAAGCGGAACATACAGGGCCAGGGTGAAAACCAGAAACGTAACAACCCGACCCTCCGAGATGACGTAACTGTCCGAGAGCAAGGAGGCGCAGCGCAAAAGGAGGACCACCAGCGCCGCAGTGAGGAGGCATGAAAGAGGAAGTCTAATGCGTGGCGTTAATTTCCGAGCCCTCCACAGGAAAAGGAGCTCTGAAAACAAAGCAGCTGATCCCAAGCACCACGAGACGTCCACAGAGCCAGACGTGAACATCTGAGCTGCAGCTACAGCACCGCCCACCATCAGACCCGCGACCACGGGAGCCTTCAGCACCGTGCCCTGGAGGATCACAAAGGACAGCTCCGAGACCACATAGCACAGGAGGCACGACAGCCCCAGAATAAACAGGCCCACTACCATTTTTAGGGGGTTGAAACGAGCCCAAGTGGCACGGCAGGTCTCTCTGACAGAGCTCAGGTAATCCTGCATGGAGGCCACCAGTTCAGGGGAGGGAGGAGCACCATCCCGGAGCGATTTCAGGTACTGAGAGGACAGCTGGGAGAAGTGAGCCTGGAGGCGAGACAGACTGTCTGCTGGGATGTCTTTAGCCATGGCGGAGTACGTCTCGAGGAACCGGTTTACCTGAACAGAGGGTAAAACGGACACGGACTCAAATGACGGGATTCAGAACAGGACAGGCTGTTTTAAGTATTAGGTTAAAAAAGACTGGAAATGACCGACTCTGAAGAAATTATATTTTAACGACCCCCTGAGGGACGGTTGAGGACGGTTGGCCGGTACGACTAATGCCATATAGTGTTGAGAAAGTTACTCTTACTCAAAAGCAGCAATCTCTTAAAAATGACTAATTACAGGTCGTTAAGCAGCATTTAACGACCGTCCAATAAAGGCATGTTCACTTAGTGATCTCATTCTTAATAATTTTAATAAATAAAAATCTCTTTTGTGTGCATGTAGTAATGTTAACTGTTTGCCAACACTTGATTTTATTTTCCAATCGTTCTAAAATGAGGATATGTTATGCACGGATACTTTTAGGTGAGGCTTCTACATGTGCCCACTGTACAAAAGTATTAGGCCACTGTTTATACCAATTCTATAATGACCATATATAACCTACTGCAAACAAATGGAAGCAAAAATGTCAAACGGGGATTGGTCACTCCATATTCCTCTAATCCAATAGGCTTTTCACTCTGTTCCCCATTCGAAAAGGTGTTTGCTACCCTTCAAAAAGATTATTCCTGATCAAGTGCTAGGAGGTGTTTTGTAGATTTTATTTTTTACAGAGTTTGTGCATTTTCTGGCTGTACTCTTTACATAGACTGGGAAATAAATTTATATGGTCATAATTCCAGTGCTAAAACAATTTTGTATTTAATCTAATAGCGGCTCCCCTCTAGTCTAATCGAATGCCCAGTGTGAACCACAAATTTACAAAGTTAGACCAAAAAATGAAAATAATAATTGTTTTTAGAATCGTCGTACCTGTTTAACGTTGATCCACAGCGCCTCCGCCTGGCTGAGAACGGGAGGTGCACCAAATGAGCTGTTCAGTGGGAACAGGGGCAGCAGGACCTGGCCCACGTTGCTATAGGGGATGGGCACACCCAGCAGCAGAGCCAGGGTAGGAACCAAATCCGTCTGAGGAACCACCTCCAGTTCCACCTGCACAAACGAAGACAAATCATCAGCCGATTTCTACTAAAAGTCAGGTTTGTACTTTCCTTTATTGTTTAACAGTGCATTTCGTGCCACATATTTACATTTATGTCATTTAGCAGACGCCCTTATCCAGAGCGACTTACAATTAATTAATTCTTACAGTCCAAGCAATTACTGGTTAAGGGCCTTGCTCAGGGACCCGACTGTGGCAGAGGTGGGGATCCATAATCCAGTGCTTTAACCACTAGGCCACCACAGTCCCCACATATGACAAATCTCATTTGATTATACAAGACTAGTTGTTTAAAATTAGGTTTAGATTAATCACAGAAGTGTCAAAAAGCGTGCGAGTCTCTCGCCTGGGATTTAGGATCAGTGAACACCGGTGAGCCACTATAGAGAAACAGAGCAGCGTCCGTCTCCTTCTGGCTCTCTCCTCCGTGATCTCCTGTATCAGTCATCCCGTGATCACCCATCACCACCAGCAGAGTGTCGTTCTGCAGCCGCTCCATCACTGATCTGTGTTCAGACACAAAGCCATTAAAACACTTTCTAGGCTTTCAGGCCCACAACGATTGACAAAAGTATAAATATAGGGCTGTATAGTGCAACCTGTTCCTCTCATTCCTTTAATCCAGGATGTTTCTGGTCTTTACATTTTAACAGCACCTTTATCATCTCCCTTTAGACATTTATATGATGAAAGCAGACTTCTGGGTACATTGCTAATCAAAAAGTGTTACAGATTCAGCATAACCTCAGGTCTCTCCACCATATAAACATTTCTGCTCTGGGAGCATCTGACTGAACTGCTTCAAAATGAATGGAGATGGAGACATTTTTTAAATCTGTACTGTGGTTCTCCAAAAATCTTGCTTTCTCGCTTTGTATTTGCAGGTACAGGTAAAACTTACAAAGGACATACGTTCTGAGAAATCCATCGTACTCTGAATTCATCATAAATCAAAAATTTTAATTTACTTAGGGGTTTTCTTCACTACAGTTCCCAGAGTTCATCACTTCCTACATCCTGTACTGTACAGAGGACTCGAGAGAGGAACAACATTTTTTCATTAATGGACTCTAGGGGAAAGTGATATTTAAGACAGAATATTACACAAATATATATATATATATGTGTGTGTGTGTGTGTGTGTGTGTGTGTGTGTGTGTATTACACAAAGTTATGTTTAATAAGAAACAGGTTTATTTGGAAAGAGTGCATAGTTCTGAGAGCAACGCTTCTTTTTTATTAATTTATTTGATTTATTTATTTTTATGTGCAGTTACAACGGGGAAATTGAGGAGAGGAATCAAGTGTGTGAAAACAAAAATACCTTTTTTTTTGTATGTATGGGACTTCTATCGGGGGACAGGGGTGATAGGAGTTGTTAAAAATGTAAATTATATCACAACTTTGTGTTGACCTTGTTGTTGACCTTTTGTAAAAATAAAAAGAGTCTCTCAACTTTTTATCTGCAGAATCGCCTTTTCCAACCCTGAGAGGACAAGGATTGGAGAGACAGAGAGCACGAGCGAGAGCGAGAGAGAGAGCGCGAGAGAGAGAATGAGAGAGAGACAGAGAAAGAGAGAAAGAGGGAGAGGGAGAGAGAGAGCGAGAGCGAGAGAGAGAGAATGAGAGAGAGACAGAGAAAGAGAGAAAGAGGGAGAGAGAGAGAGAGAGCGAGAGCGAGAGAGAGAGAGAGAATGAGAGAGAGACAGAGAAAGAGAGCGAGAAAAGGATAGCAACAGAGAATGAGAGACAGTAAGAAAAAATTCAAAGTACAGTTTCTGCTGAATTTGTATTTATTATATACAAGTTGAAATATTATAAATCTATAAAAGTATGCAGTTTGCAGTTTGTACTGTATTTGGAGGTTTTGAAATGTTTTTCTTCTCCCAAACTGTTGCCGCATGTTTAGTGTGTATAAAAAAAATAGCCATTCAATATTGCAATACATCTGCATTCCTTAAGGACAATTCAGAGAAACCAATTAACCAAAAGTTCATCTGTGGAATCTAAAAGGAAACCGGAATGAAAACACGAACGTGAGGAGAACATGCCAAACTACTGTTAAAGCTGTTAACACTGACCTGATCACACCATCCATCTGTGTGAGCTTCTCCGCCATGGCAGGGTGATCGGGTCCAAATCTGTGCCCACAGTGATCCACGCCCAGGAAGTGAGCAATAAGGACGTCCCAGTCGTCTCCATCCACTGTGAGGAACCACATACGGACATAAGAACCACTGTTATTTCTACAACTAAAGGACCGTAGGTCCATCTATTTCTCGACATACATACGAGTGGATATGACACGGCAGTGCTGCTGGAGTATCTAAAAACCTCAATGTCAGTGCTAGACTGAAAATGGTGCATGAACCAAAAATATCAAGCCACCAGATTCCTAATGAAGGGCTGCACCCAGTAAAAAGATGAGCATCTGTCTCGGACTGTTAAGCTGCAAGGTGAGTCAAAAGCCTCAGGACACCCTTTTAATTTACAAGCAATAGGGAAAATTATATTTCTGAATACCCCAGCAGGCAATGGGTGAGGGGAAGGGGGTCATGTAGGATATCAAAGAACACTAGAATTGTATCAGAAATCAAATGGTGCAATCAATTTTGTAATATATCCTGTGGTTCAAAAGTTAAACATCTAAATTTTTCTTTTTCATCACAGATAACTGAAGATGGAATTGGTGATTCTGATATCATAGCAATAGACTTCAACAACCGACACCCAGAAAGCAATTTCACACAACACTGTTACATTCCTCAGAACCAAACTCAGAGAAACCGGGACTAAGAACGACAAGAAACAGTGCTCACCCGAGGGAAACGCTACCGACCAAGTAACCTCAACAATGATTTTGGGAGCCTTTGTGAAAAGTCCATGAGGCAGCACAAGACGTGTCCTGTGACTTTTGCCTAACCCTGTACATAAGGTCTTAAAGTGAACACGGTGCTTAAAACCCCAGCAGCACTGCTGTGTCTGAAACCACTCCTACCGTCACAACACTCCTAACACACACCACACAGTGCGAGTGTAGTACTGACAAATCCACCCCTCAACCAGTACCTGATCTATGCTGGTCCTGTGAGGGTCCTGACCATTACAAAACCGAGTACATTTATGACGTTTAGCAGACGCCCTTGTCCAGAGCGACTTACAACACATAAACTCTTACAATCCAAGTAATGGTGGGTTAAGGGCCTTGCTCAAGGACCCAACTGTGGCAGATGTAGGATCTGAACCTTGGACTTCCTTGTTCACAGTCCAGGTTACCACAGTCCCAGAAATAGATGAACTACAGTTTGTGGACAACGAGTATAGAAACAAGGAGTGGATTTGGGAGTAGACCCCAATCCCTTCCACCTCTAGAAATAACCAATCATGAGCGAGGAAGCAGAGTGCAAACTGGGTTGTGTTGGAGTACTTACTGGTGGGGAAGATGTTGTGCAGGATGCCGTTATCCACAGTGTGCAGATCCTTTACGTTAAAGGAGGGGAAAGGCAGAGCACGGTGGAACTTTTTGGGGAAGAGGCTCACCCAGGTGTCATCGCCCATGAAGACCACTCGCTTCCCTACAGACACAGCAGGAACATAACAAATCAACTAAACAGATTAATTACAGGCAGGCCTTCACAATAAAAGGGTATAAGGTTTAACCGTAACACAAAAGTGAAATATCACGTGCATTTTACTTATAACCTCAAACACTATTCATTTCTCTGAATGTAATACATGGAGACATTTGACTATACAGCAATAGCTCACTTATCCTCGTTAATCCATTCAAGGAGACAAAAAAAATTACGAGTACAGTGTTCCCTCGATACTTCACGGTTCACCTTTTCGCGGACTCATCACGGGTTGTCAGAAAATATTAATGGAAACAATATATCACGGATTTTCGCTGTTTTGCGAGTTTTTGCGGAACTTTTACTTTAAAAAAATAAATAAAAATGTATTTAAATATATTAAAAAGAATAATTCTAACTATAAAGGAATGTTATAAATCATAAAATATTACTATTTACAGTAAATAGCGTATTTACTCAGCGGATGAATACTCACCAAAAACG
>JAVSBV010068780.1:0-10342 GCA_033117975.1 Parotocinclus spilosoma
TGTCTCTAGCCACACCCAGGCCTGATTATTGCCACACCTGTTCTCAATCAAGACATCACTTAAATAGGACCTGCCTGCCAATACTATACTCATGTAGGCTATGACATTCCAGCCATTATAAATTGATAAGCTTACAGGGCAGAAAATTAAAACGGAAGTAAGCAAAAGACCCCAGAGTGCCATTCTGTTTCATATGTTTATGGTATGCAGTTCCCTGCAGAGCATTTTTTTAGAACGGTGGTGAATGTACCTGTGTTGATATCTCGATGCAGTTCTTGCCTTGAAGCAAAACAGTATTCATTTCAAGTCATGGAACTTTTTTTTTTTCTTCCTATTATAATTTGGTTTTATTGTTTATTGGGTGATGGGCGTTGAACATTGCTTACCAGTAAACGCTTGCATCATATTTATGCTTAATGCAGATTTTGTTTCTGTTACAATGGCTCGAATTTAGATTGGACCATCACCTTTGAGAAATCCTGGTAAAGATTCTTGCAACTATGTAGCTATCATAACTAATATTCATTGTTTTTTTTAATTGCAGGGCGAATATATTGCTTCCGTTAAAGGGCTCCAGCTGAAGGTGTTTTTCTTTAGGAAGCAAAAAACATACAGGTAACTTCCACACTATCCACAGTACAGCTACTCTGTAACAGCGCACACTAACCATGACGTAACTGATCCTCTGTGGTTAAGGGCCTGTTGGAACAAACCCCAGTAAATAGGTCATAAGTGCTTATTTATGCACTGCGGTCACCAGGTCTATGTTTTTTGTAAGACCTATAGAAGGGTACTGGTGACTGGTACAATCCTGGAAATCCAGGAGTAATTCTGAAAAGAAAAATTACTCTTCATTAACCACAGCATTTAATTCCACTTGAGATGAGCATGTTTTGGTTAAACATTACTTATCATAGTTGGGTTAAACCAGGCTTTTAAGATGAGTTAATGAGTAAATGAGTTTTTTTTTTTTTTTTTTTTTCCCCCATTATTTAAATTCTACCTTGACCTATAAAATGGTAGCTGTCTGTGATTTATTTTATTTATTTATTTATTTATTTAAGATTTTTATTATTATTTCAGGAGTCCTATTTTTGTTATTTGGACAATTATTTACTTGCCAATTGATAATGAGATTTAGATTAGCCTAGTTTTGTATATCATCCAGTGCTAGACCCTTGCTGGACTAAGGCCTCTTGGTATATTCATGCCATGAAACATTTGTTAATTCTTTGGCACGTTATCTGCTTTGTGTAACTGATACTTAACCTGTAATTCTTCTGTAACCATGGTACAGTGTAACAGCAGGTATATACACTGCTCAGAAAAAAATGGGACTATTTAATTATGGGAGATTTCAGTTTGAAGTATCCCCTAGTTTTTGTGAGCAGTACATCGTGTCTACCTTTGAATGGCTTGTTTATACGGTGATTGTAAGAAGACTGTCTTTATTAGTTTGTGATTTAGCCTTATTGATTGTCTTCTTGGAAGTGTACGTTTTAAAATAAGCATTGAATCCACTTGAAAAAAATGGTATTAATTCTGAGTCACTCTGGGTAAGGGGGTCTGCTAATTGCAGTATAAATAAAATCTCTTTTTGTTTGATTTGTTTTTGAAAGCTTTTACTTAAAGGCCACTGACAAGAAAGGTGCGAGAAATGCTTTCACTTGCGTGTCCTGTCACCCTAAAGATGACTGCATTGCTACAGGACATGAAGATGGGAAGATCCGACTCTGGTGAGTGGCTGAATTTGAAAGGAACTAAACAGAAGTTTATTGTTTATACTGGGTAAGGTTGCAAGTGGCATTTATGGTACATGATTCCACTCATTTTCTGAGCCATGACTGTCTCCGTTTCCGTGTACCTATTCTTATTTCCTTGATGCCGTAGACCGAATGAATAAATTTAAAAGATTTACAAGAACCTGTTTATGGCAATAGAGGCTCAAACTCATTTGATCTTTTACAGGCGAAACTTCAATCAGAAGAAAGATTACACATATTCAACTCAGCACTGGCACCACGCTGCTGTAAACACTCTGTGTTTTACCCCAGAAGGTAAGGAGCTCCTACTTCACACCTCATACACTTGCTGTCAGTAATTGTCAACTCTTCAAAGAAATGAATGATTTATAACTTTACACATTTTAGCACAACTAGAAAATGTCAGTTGAGCAATACAGCAATCAAACAAAGAAAAGAATAATAAAGTAGAGTAAATATCCCCTAATATTTGTAAGCAGTGTATAAGGAGACTAGGGAGGTAAAGAATGTGAGGCTGACTAGAATCTAATTTATTAACTAAGTTTTGTTAGCAGTGTAGTACAAATACCATATCGGTACACACGATACACATTGATTCCAAGAACTGTTTTTGTGTGTGACAGGTATGCATCTGCTGAGTGGGGGAACAGAGTCTGTGCTTGTCCAGTGGCATTGTGCAGAAGTCAATAAGAAGGACTTTCTTCCTCGTTTGGGCGGAGCCATCTCTCACATTTCGGTATCTCCAGATGGACAGATGTACAGCACGAGCCACACAGACAATAGTAAGGACCTCACAGCTCTAAACTTGCCTTAAGCCATGTTTAGAAGTGCTTAATGCATTAGGGGGATGTCTGGCATTTGCATTACTCCCATCTCCCCAGTGGTGAAAATATCATGTGTGGTAAACAGGATGAGTGAAATTTTTTGTAAATTATATTCCCTGAATCCAGATGTTTACATCATGCTGACTGATGCACTATAGCCAGCAAATTAAAACTATATGCAGTACACATTTTAGTATAAAGTAATGCACTGTACATGTAGGATTCTATTACAATTGCCAATTTTGGTGTCTGCCTTTGCCATGTTTTTTTATTTTATTTTATTTTATTTTATTTACTCTGACTAGAAAGAGTTTTCCTAATATATTGTCATGTTAATGCAGAAATTCTTCTAATGCCACAAGTCAAATTCCAAGTCAGGAATATCTCTAATCTGATTGAATTCAAGAGTTACTGTTGCAGAGAAATGTTTAATCCTGTTTAGGAGAAGACCATGTGACAATATTTTCTGTTCTTGTGTCCTTATGTTCTGTGTCCGTGTGGGTTTACTCTGGGTTCTCTTGTTTCCTCTAAGAGCCCAAAGAGATGCATTAGATGAATTGGTTATGTGAAATTGACCAGGTGTGAATATGTAGGACTAGTTGTAATGTAAAACTGCAGTGGATAAGATGGAAAATAAAGCTAATTACCATTTATTGTAGGTGCAGAAGCACCAGTAATAAATTAGGAATCTGGCAATAAAAATGCAAATGTTTTCATATGTAATTTGAAACAAAGGCCCTACATCCTATTAAATAGAAAAATGTATAACACTTGCAAACTTCATAAAAAAATCATTTCTTTTTACCTTTATTGTCTTTTTTTAAGTCTTGACTACAATCCCTCTCTTTTTTCCTTGATCAAACTTTTTAGTGATGAAATGGAATATTGTTTTAGGTGAATGTTTGCCTAGCACTTTGTTCCATGGGCCAAAAATAAGCAGCATGACACTGCAGATTTCATGCAAGGGCGCATGCAGTTTAGTTGGGGTGTATGGTGTGAAAGTGGATCAAATTACTTCCCAGTTATTTGTGTTTTTTTTGTGGGAAAAAAAGTGCATGTCTATTTTTCACCGTTGACTCAGCATTTTTTTCCTTTGGGCTTTTGTTTTTCCATGGTGTTTTGGGGTATTCTTAATTTAATAGGTAGTCAATGAAAGCTTTGTTAAAATGTGCTTTTTTTCAACTTGCTGTTTAATCCCCTAAGCTCTCTTCTCTTTGGAATGCTTACAGAGATCACCATCATTCACTGCAGCTTCAGAGTATCAGCGGTGATTCAGGGTCTCGTCAACGGTGTGCAGTTACTACCTTCTTTACTTCATCATGACTCAGCTAGAGTATTCTGCACCTGTAACTCTACCTCTGTCATACTGACATCTTCCCTCTTACCTTTCAGGAGACACTGTTTGGACTGAACTTATGATCGACCCACACAGCAAAGCACTCGTGTTGAATGGGAAACCAGGACATCTCCAGTTTTACTCACTTCAGCGTGACAAGCAGCTTTACAATGTATGCATACATGTCAGCCTGCTGGTTGTTCCTTGCAAAGCGTCTAGTCACAGCGTTAAAATCGGATCGGACCTGCTTGGCAAAACAGATTCTACTAAATCCTGAGTACTGATAGCAAGACTGATCCATTACTGATGTCTCATTAGTAACTAAGTAGACATAAGCTATCATACATGACATGGATGAAACACTTTGCAAAAGGCCAGCAGCAGATTAGATATACTGCTGTTTTTTTAGATATGGTGTAATGACCATATATAAATGTCTCAATCTTTTTATTAGAATACAACCAGAAAATACAGGAAATGTGTAATTAGTATTAAGAAAAACAAACAGCTCCAACAGGCTATAGTGGGAAGTATTTGGTGTGGCCTCCCCTTACACTTGAGCAATAGAAGCAGCTGACAGCTTCATCTGTATGCCAAGTTGACCCTTCTGAAGCACGAGGAAGCTTGATCAGTAATAGTTGCTTTGAATAAGGTAGCACCTTTTTGCTAATGTATGCTAAAACTTTGGAAAAGATTGGAAGGAGGATCAATGGGAAAAGAGTATTATGGATTAACAAATCGAAGTTAGAAATTTTTGGGTCCAATTATTGACAATTTGTTGTATATCGCCATTTATTTTTGCAAAACAATAAATCTAATGGTGGCCTAAGACTTTTGCACAGTACTTCTCAAAGTCATGGTGTTCAAAAAGACTCCCATGAGACCTTGTGTCAAATTGGCTCTCATAACACTGATTGAATACAGAACTCTCATAGTAACTTTGTATACATTGCATTCATGCTTTTGTGTGTTTTTAACTTCACACATGGTTTCATGTCAGGAAATCAGAAATTAGATCTCATTTGTTAATAATCCAACGTTTTAGGTAGGAACTCGCCCCAATACGTAATTGTGTGCACTTATTTTTTGAAAGCTAATATTTGTTTTGGGGTGGAAATATTGGTATTTCTTTACCAATTCATCTGCAGGAAAAGCATTTCAGTGGCATCTGAGTGGCACTGTGGCAGCTTGCCACTTTACCACCATGGTGGCTGAGGGGGGAGATTGGTCAGGGGATCATCCATTGTTAAAAGTAACCAATGGCAGTCCTGCAATTCCCTGGCATCCCATTCAGAGCACATTTAAGTATATGCCATGTGCTCTCTGGGGTAGGCTTCAGAAACCCATGTGCACATAAGTATAAATTATAAAATACTGCATTTATTCATGTCGCTGCATGGGGGTCCTACATATACTATACAGGCAAATGTTTGTGGACACCCAAAAAATATATAATAAAAATTTGTTTTTAGACAACAAACCCTGCTCCACATTTTGCATTCCATTGTATTTTCAAGAAGTCTGGAGTTGAGGTCAAGACTTTGTGCAAACCAGCGAAGTTCTCAATCAAAGTTTGCTTACTAGTTTGCTACAGGCTTGAAGGACAACAGGACAGAGCGTTTCTACATGCCACTGCTTGTGGAAAATCTTGAAATGTATGCTTTATATAATGAATGTGCAACAAGTGAGTGTTAGTGTAATTGCAATAGCCAGTATATGAAAGGGGTGTCCACTAAGGCCAGACTTCTTATTGCTTGTTTCATGGATCTGCCGACGATCATATTTGAAGTAAATTATTTAAACTAAAATATTACATATTTGAACTAAAATATTCTTTTTTGGTATTTTGCGAATCCGCCGCAGTACCAATGGTTGAAAAAAAAAAAATAATAATAATATTTTTTCGCTTTTTCCGCCCTGGTGGAGAGCCAACGGTATTGTTCTGTACATTACATTTTTCTTTCCAGATTCACTTTAATTTAATTTTAGATTAAATACGTTTAATTTTTTTTATAGCAAATTCTTTTTATTTCCTCCTCCTTCATTGTATTGACTCCACATAGTCCTCAATAAATTGAAAAGTGCTGAAAAATAAAGATTTGTTTTTATTTTTGTTCCTCTTTTCTCAGTGAATTCTTAAGTAGGGAAATCCGAGGAACAAGCAATTAAAGTCTGGCCTAACTTCTACCTCTAAAATGGATTATATAGAGAGATGCTACAAAATTGTGTGATAATGTTTTTAATATTTGTACATTGTTCTATGATACACCTGTGGTATGGTTAATATTTATGTGCGGTTTTTTTCCTCACAGCTTGACATTGTGCAGCAAGAATTCATCTATGAAGCAGGACTGGACCAGTTTGAGGTTGTAAAGGCAGCATTCAATGGAAGAGGTTCCTGGCTGGCTACGGTGGAGGAGAGAGGCCACAAAGCTTCACAGCTTGAGTTTTCTCTAAAACTTTGGGGCTATGATGAGAAAGCACAAAGGTACACCTCATTTTGAGCATATGATCAATATGCGTAATAAGGCCGCGTTCAAGATTAGTCGTGTTAAAATTCCTAGACAGCAATATTTATCCATTTGAACTCTTCCTGAACTGAAGCGTGTTGCTCTTGTACCCTTTTAGCTTTGAGCTGAATACCACCATAACGGCCGCCCACCAAGACAGGATTACGGACATGTGCTTCAGCCCCTCCCCAGAGACCACCATGCTGGTGACCACAGCTAAGGACGGCCAGTTCAAAGTCTGGCTTCTGGGATCAGAGCCTGGCACAGGGAGTGAGTACCAACCTCCAGATGCTCATTTATACACCAGCCTCAAATTTCCCAAACTCTAGAAGAGTGGGCAGCACCCTGTGCTAACACAGTAATTGGCAAGACCGGTCTTAATAACATTAGGTTGTCAGTCCATACTTTCCTATCCCAGACCAACTTTACCTCTACGAGGGGGAATCCTGAGAGGTTCCCAAGCCAACTATGTTATACAACTGTCTTCCCTGGGATCTCCATATAGGGGGATGTGTCTGAAAAAGCCCTTGTGTAATTTTTGTGAGAGGAAACCTCAACTGACCGCTGTCAGTCTGAAGCAGCATTGAATCTAATCTGAGAGTAAGCCCAGCAATCCTGGGTAGGAAACCAATTTCTGCCGCTTGTAAACGTGTCTTACTGTCAAAGAACATGACAATAGATGAGGACATTTTTAGTCCTGTCAGGTTTTAAAGCTAATCTCAGTAGAACTGATCCCTGTAGTTAGTCACACAAGTATAACCACAGCTTTGGCAGTGAGGTTTTTTGGATATGCGCAGCTGGTTTACATGCTCTTACTAATTTGGAAATCAGATTTTGTCTTTGATTTAGGACTTTACATGCATTTAGGGAAAGAGTTCATGGGAAAACTGGGTTTACGTAACTCTGGCACTAATTGTATTTCTACTTTGCAATCTGCCAATGATCTAACAGGAGGAGACATGGGCTTCAGATGTCCTGCTGTGGCTTTTTGTAAACATAGATCTACTTTACTGAGAAATGGTTCTTAATGGTACACAATGCTGTCCTACTTGGAGGCAATAAAGTGTTTCTGTGAACATTTACTGCCGTTGAATTGCTCCAAAATGGTTTGGTAGCCAGTCATGGGTGCATTTTAATTCCAGGGTTGCCAAATACAGTGAGAAACAAGCAAACAAGTCTATGGAAACGGGCCCAAAAGAAGAGAAATTTCTAAAAAAAAAAATAAAAAAAATCACGCAACCTACGAAAATCTGAGAGCCTGAACGCTTGATAATTTCATATATATTTTCCTTTTGGCATTAGAGATGAAACAAAATCGTTTTGCATGACTTGAAGAGTATGGGACAGTAGCAGGGACAAATCCCATAAACCTTCAACTACCAGTGTTTGTAAGGGACATTATAGAAAAATAACGCCAAAGTTACCTAGATTAAGTCGACATGGAAACCGTGTTTGATTCTGCTAGCTCCTTTTTTGTTACATTTGCGTGCATTTACATCTTGGGAAAACCATTTGAGGAAGTGTATACATAGGCTGAGAAATTACATTATTGAAGTAAAATCCAACTCTGTTTAGCAGATTTCTTATCCTGATTTCTGTCTTAATCCAATCTAAGAAATGAAAGTATCCTGTTTACATGGCCATCTGAATAATCAGGTAATTGTAGAAATCAAATTATGATCGGATTATTCAGTGGATGTAAACAGTTATTGCTCTGCTACAGAAAGTTCAGGAAATTAACCTGTAATTGCCCTCTGATTCACTTTCTCAAGTGTCCTGAAACAGCAACGAATCTGTAATTCTGTAGTTACATTACATCATTGCTCAGGTACTTAACATTGTTTTACCCATGGTAAAACATCAGCTTGTTGCTAAACATCAGTTGCAATCTTTGTGCCATGAATGAATTCAAACAAGGCTAATTCCATTTTAAGGTGGGAGCTAATAACCCAAGTGATTGCTTTCCTTTCCTAGAATTGTGCTTGAACACTTCCTGTCCTGACCCAAGCTTTCCGTTTATCCTGTAGAAGAGAACGCCTCCTGGTCATGTGACTACGTTGGCAGCTACCACGGCATGAAACCGACCAACTGCTGCTTCTCCACTGACGGCTCTCTGCTGGCAGTGAGCTTTGAGGAGGTGGTGACTGTTTGGAGTGCAGAAACTTGGGGAATCCTAACTACACTTTGTCAACCTCCAGGGGCCATCAGGTACTCTGTACAGTACAGACACTAGACCTTGTATCCCTATAAACAAAAATGTATGCTCACAAATATTAGGGGATATTGCAACATTAGTATGAATCGATTAAAAAAAAAAAAAAAAAAAAAAAACAAAAGTATTTGATTATATCATTAAACAAATCATCGGAAAAGCCAATGAAAAGATGTTTGATTACGCAAATGAGATTATTGGAATTGAGTAGCAAGTGACATTCATGGGGGTGAACAAAAGCATAACAAACTGGGCTTAGAAATTCAAAAGTCAGAATGTGGTTTCGGTTAAAACATTTTATCATGTGATTCTGATTTAAAGTAAAAAGAAAAAAACGTAAACCGGGCAGCGGTTGTATTTAAAGTGTTGTTGTTTTTTTTTCAGATACCTGTTTTGTATGGCTACTGTTTGCCTACTGTTTATTTTGGCCTATTGTATTTAACTGGTGATTTAAGGGATTGGAGGTGGCATGTTGGTGTAGTGGTTAGCACTGTTGCCTCCCAGCTTCAGGTTCAATCCTGACCCGATGACCTTGTTCTTGTTTTATTTTTACAAACCTTTACCAATTCACTTTTTAAATAACAACGAAAAGCTGCATATTTATAGTAATAAAGGTTTAAAAATGTTATTATATAATATTATAGACACACTCCTTATACTTTATTGTGTATACCTAGCTACTGGTACAGATTTGGACCACCTTCTGAACTACACTGCTCACAAAAATTATGGGATCTTAAATTTAGAAGTATCAGTTTTTCATTTTTGTGAGCAGTATACTGTAATTATTAGTGGCTTAGATTCAAATGGGTGCTGGAAAACCTCTTCTGAGATTTTGGTCCATATTGATAGTTACACAGCATTACACAGTTGCTGCAGATTTGTCGGCTGCACATCCATGATGTAATTTTCCCGATCCACCACATACCTAAGGTGCTCTGTTGGATTGCAATATGGTTACCGTGGCGGTCGTTTGGGTACAGTGAACTCACTGTCATATTAAACAAAACAGTTTGAGCTTTGTGAAATAGCATGTAGCAACAGTTTTCATCTGCACTGTGATGTTTCAGTGATAAAGGCAACATTTTTCCATTATTCTGTTGTCCAAGTTAAGTGAGACCATGCAAACTGTAGCCTCAGTTGCCCGTTCTTAGCTGATAGGAGTGGTAACCATTGTAGTCAAATGCTGCTCCAAGACGTGAGGTTTTTTTTTGCTTACTTCGGTTAAGTGGTTATTGGAGTTCAATTGTTGTCTTTCTGTCAGCTTGACCCAGCCTGATCATTGTTGTTTTACCCAGGGCTTTAACAATTTTCTGTAAACCCTAGATGACTGTGGGTGGGGAAAAAAATCTAGATCAGCAGCTTCTGAAATAAACTCAAAACATTTTACTTATTGTCTTCAAAGTTATTTGATTAGCTGTAACTGATATTTGAACAAAACTGCCATCCTGCAAGTATCAAAGAATAAGAAATGCTTGGTTAATCAGTCAATAGCAAACAATTGTTGTTTATGTGACAGTGATAGTGTCCCCTAACAGTGTAGGGCAGCACGGTGGCTCGGTGGGTAGCATCGCTGCCTCGCAATAAGAAGGTCCCGGGTTCAATCCCAGGTGGGGGCGACTTGGGTCCTTTCTGTGTGGAGTCTGCATGTCCTTCCCGTGTCTGCGTGGGTTTACTCCGGGTACTCCGGTTTCCTC
>JAVSBV010068791.1:0-10341 GCA_033117975.1 Parotocinclus spilosoma
GTGTGTGTGTGTGTGTGTGTGTGTGTGTGTGTGTGTGTGTGTGTGTGTGTGTGTGTGTGTGTGTGTGTGTGTTTGGCCCGAGGGTGAGCAGGTGAACACCCCCAAGGCTTGGTTGCTATTCATGCTAACTCCTAATTAGCTGCGTTACAGAACGAAGGTCTGATCAGATTCACCGAAAACTCAAAACAGAGAAAGAAAGTCATAAAGAGGAGGATAAAAATAAATAAATAAACAAACAAACAAATAAATAAATAAATAAACAAATAATTAAATAAATAAATAAAGAAAGAAAGAAAGAAAGAAAGAAAGAAAGAAATAAAAAAAGAAAGAAAGAAACAAACAAACAAACAAACAAATAAATAAATAAATAAATACATAAATAAATAAATACATAAATAAACAAAGAAAGAAAGAAATAAAGAAACAAATAAATAAATAAATAAATAAACTTCTTAGTATTTTATTACATCATTCAAACCAATCACTATATCAAGATTTTGTAGGAAAAATAAATATATACTTAATTCATTTATTATTTATTTTGCATGAAAGATGTCTTGAAGTAATTATAGTTTAAAAAATATTTTAGTTATTTTAGTTTGATTTTTTATTAGTTTTTTTTATTATTTTTCATATTAAAATTTTTTTTTTGAAAATAATTATTTATATATGATAGTAATAATAATAATAATAAAAATCATCATCATCATAATCAATGTATTATTTATATAATTATTTGTGTAAATATTAATATTATTATAATTATTGTTTATTAATTATATATTTATTTATTTGTGATAATAATAATAACAATAATAATATTTTTGTATATAATAAAAAAATATTATATTAATAATATTAATATTTTTATTTGTATTATTATTTGTAATATTATTGTTATTATTGTGTTATTATTAATAATAATAACAATAATAATAATAATAATGTTTTGTATATAATAATAAAAAATATATATATTTTATTTTTATTATTATTTTTATTAATAACAACAATAATAATAATAATAATAATAATAATTAAGGTTTTAAAGGTAAAAAATATACATTTACTTTATTTTGCATGACTATAGTTGGATGTTATTTGTATATATACAAATAAAATAATAATATAAAATAAATGGACCTTTAAAAAAGAATTATTTCAATAATTTAATGTATTATTTAAGAAGACAGTTAGTTTTATTTCGTTTCCTATTTCTTAATTTTTAAAACTTTTTTATCACATTATCACACCATCTAAATTTTCCTAAAGCTCTTTTGAATCTTAAAGAAAAAAAAAAATATATATATATATATATAAAATTTATTTTTTATGCACAAATAGTGCTAAAACTAAATAACATAAAGTTAAATGTAATTTGATGATTTATTACTAACTCCCTGTTATAGATCCATGCTGTAGAAGCTTTAGTTTATATTTTTATTTAGTACCTTGTCCTGTTTTTGTCACAGGACGGGTCGGGGTGAGGGGAACAAAAGCGGGTCGGTACGTTTTTTAAGTGTGTTTGTTGCCTGAGGAGACGCTTAAGCTTAATCTTGTCCGAAAGTATTGGGACGCCTTTAATGCTGAACAGGGATTGCAGAGTGAAACCTACACCTTGTTTGATGTTGTTGCTGTTTTTTTGATGTTTAATTGGCGTTTTCTGACCCCGTTTGATCTGCCGGACGATCCCGAGACACTCAGGAGCGTCAAGCCTCTCTGCTTTTTCTCTCCACTTTTAATTCCCTCTCTCTCTCTCTCTCTCTCTCTCTCTCTCTCTCATTTTTTCTTTAGTTCAGGTCCAGCCGGTGCAGGAATAAGAGATGACAGTTGTTATAGATATGCCGGTTTAATTACTTGTCAGCTTATGGCCGATATCTCCTCTAGCCAACGTGGAAGCTTAGCGTTTTTTTCCCTCTTAAAGCTGGTCCAGCCTGCAGTGCTTTCAACATTTAGCTGTTCAAAAAGCGGTAGGAAATGTGGAAGATAAAAGAGAGAGAAAGCGAGAGGAAGGAGGACGAGTGGGCAGTTTTCTGTCACTGCTGGACTTCTTCTTCTTCTTCTGTCTCTCTCTCTCTCTCTGTCTCTCTCTGTCTCTCTCTGTCTCTCTGTCTCTGTCTCTCTCTGTCTCTCTGCTTCTCTCTCTCTGTCTCTGTCTGTCTCTGTCTCTCTCTCTGTCTCTCTCTCTCTCTCTGTCTCTCTCTCTCTCTCTGTCTCTCTCTCTCTCTCTCTCTGTCTCTCTCTCTCTCTCTGTCTGTCTCTCTCTCTGTGTTTGCGTGACCTTTCTGTCTTCGTGTCCATCTGTGTCTCTCTACATGAGTGTTGCTGCGTAAACACAGCATACACACTGTAAAAGAGCATGTTATTATAACACCACATTCCTTTGTTTGTTTGGTCATTGTCAGCATCAGTGCCCAATTTGACAACAGACAGGGTTACATCGATATATACAACTATGTCGAAACTAGTCAGATCAGGCCAATTTAGCCTAATCAATTAAGTTAATGCTTGTCTTTGGACTTTCAGAGGAAACCAGACTAGATTATACTCACAGGGATAGGAGGGGGGCATGCAGAGTCCACAAGCGTACATCTGAAGTTAAGATCAAACCAGTGATGCTGGAACTGTGAGAAAACCACTGACGTTCCTTACGTACCTTAGTATTTCTAACATGACATGTGTATAGCTATTTATCTAATAATTAAAGAACTAACAACACAGTTTTAGGACAAACTGCCATGATTATGTTTCGGAAATACTACACGTTTTGTTTTTACTCTTCTACCAAACTTCACTCAGCTCATCAGTTCAATACAAAGCAGATATTGAACAGAACATGGAACGTATGATACGATGATATGATACCGCATGTGGCGTTCACAAACCTGGAAGGAAAAACTGTCAATAACTACCGATCCCTAACGCACCAAATACTTCCTTTGAAGTATTACAAATTTTTAAAAGGCAAAAATCAACAAGTAATGGATTTCAGTTCTGCCTGCAGAGAACAAGATGGGGGATAAAGTGGAGAAAGAACCAAATAAGAGTCTTTTCTAAAACAGGTTGAGGACTAAAGACTAAAGCACCGCACTCTTAACAGCACATTGGGGAGGTATTTTAGGAATGTGTAAGAAATGTGAACCACAAAATGCAAGAGATCTGCTCACAGCTCCAGGCAAGCAGCTGCACATCACAGAGAAAAGAAGAAGAATGAGTCTCAGGAGGAGGGGATGGGGGGGTTGAGATGAGGTTTCTTTTCTAAACCTTAAAATAAAACACAGGCTTGCTTGCTTTTATATATATATATAAATATAAAAATAAATAAATATAGAATACATTTAGAAATGAATAAAGAATCAAAAATAAATAATTACCCTTTAAAAAGCTTATAAAAGTGAAAACTATGGATTTGGAAACGCAATTTCAAACAAGTATGTTTTTAAGTGCCTCTTTAAAGTGGTTATTGACGAGCATGTACGGAGATACAGAGGGGTCGAGTTCCATAACTTTGGACCAACACTGAAATGGACCACTCCTAAAAAATGTCAAATTTTTCTTGTTAGTTGTCTTTGGTTGCAGTGGCATTAAATCAGCTGCAGGCTAGCACATGTTCTAAGGCCACCAATCTTAGCTCTCATGTGCAGTTTTTTTATTATGGCTGATCTGTCTGTTAAAATATTAATGCTGGATATTAATATTATTAATTATTATTATATTAATATTATTAATATTGTGTATGGATAAACTAGTCTCAAGCTTTGGCTATACATTATAACCACACCAAATGACATGATTGTATAATGTCATTTTGAATAATCAGTTTTATAGTTTTCTTCTGAAGATACAAACAATGGAAGTATGGTTTCTAAATGATCACACTGAAATGGTACCTTGTTTAGTGAGCGCTTTTCTGAGAGCGGGAGTAATCATCTCCAGTCTCTCTTCTTCAGGCTCAGTCTTTATCCCACCATTTTGCTTGGATCGTTTATCTCGCTGCTCCTCCTCCATTCGTGTCTGCAATACACAACACAGTTGGTTACTCCTTTCAGGCCGAAAAGTTACATGGACTAATAAATAGGTACCGATTACTCCAGAAAACCAAGACTCAAATATAAAAAACTAAGAGAATTTGGTCATTTGGACAGAAGCATGTTTTTAGAATTTCATGAAGTACACGTACGCACTCAAAACAGACCTCGCCATGGTCAACCAAAGAAGTTAAATGCACGTGCTCAGTGTTATATCAAGAGGCTTGTGCAGATGATGTAAAGAGTGTGCAACCAGGTGAGGAGTACAAAGACAAATGTTTCTTGCCTACAGTCAAATATAGTGGTGGGATGGTCTGTCATGGTTTGTCATGGTTGAGTGCTGCCAGCTGTGGGGAGCTACAGTTTATTGAGGAAATATGAATGCCAACATGTACTGTGACAAACAGAAGCAGAGCATGATCCTGCAGGGCAACATGATAAGAACTCCAAACACACCTCCAGGACAGCCACTGATACCTTGAGAAAGGGTCAAGGTCAAGCATGTCTCCAGTCCTAAACCCTATTAAGCATCTGAGGAGGAGAGCGCAAGGTCTCTACACATCCACCAGCTCAGCTCTGCACAGCAAATTTACACTGTAAACTAATTTAAATTAATTAAGCTATAGACTTACTAGTTTACAGTCACTTAAAAATATAATAAAATTACAAAAATGAGAGGTGTACTCACCTCCCTGAGATACTGTATGTAAAACAAATAAAAGAACCAGCCATTTCACTTAATGACTTAATGACAGTGTTTTCAGTGATATATTTGACACTTATAGGTATTATTTCAATGCAGTTTTTTTGCATAGACGTTAATTTTCCTTGGTATCAATAAAGCATCTATCCATCGCTCTATCATATCTGTAATTATTAGTAGGATATTGTGAATTTGCCTTTACATATACTGAATTATTTCAGGTTGACATCACGCCGCTAGAAACAAAGCAGCATATTTTCTTAGGGTAAAGGCACTATGGTGTACATAACAGGGCTGATCTTTGAGTTCCAAAGCACACATGAAATAAATAAATGTTCAGACATTGGACAGTTTACAAGGCGGTGCTTAAACTGATGACATACGATGACTGATCATGGTTGGCACACTGATGTTAAATGGAGACTGATTCAGCACTGGCTGAGAACCAGAATACCTCTTGCCAAGTGAAAAAAGCATCAGTACACAGTCTCAGATTCCTGCTGTCTGCCCAACAAGATATGAAATCCTTCTTATTTATTGGCCATACATTACTTGAACTACACTGCTCACAATTAAGGGATATTTAATTAGGGGAAATATTCCCTACATTTTTAAGAGCAGTATACTTGAAGCGAGATGATATGTCAACACACTGTATGCGTTCAGCTGATATACACAGGTTGTTGTGTTCTAAATACACAAAAGTTTGGAACAGCCCAATCTGCAATGCTTTTATTCTGTGAAGTTTTTTTATTGCTCTCGTCTAGAAGGATAAACACCAAACAGCTGTCCAATTTGGCAAAATGTGATAAGACGCAGGCACAGTGGATGCAAGAGGCATTGGAGTAAGGGACAATGTAGTTTTAAAAACAGAAATGGATTGGATGATTTGTAGTTGTAGTCACATTTCTTATATAGCCTGTAAACATCTGGATGATTATGGTCAGTTAAAGAAAATCACAACACTATCATGTATCCTCTCCGGTTACTTCCTTAAGAACACCTGTTAAACTGCTCGATGGAGCAAATATCTAATCAGCCAATCACATGGCAGTAACTCAACTCGTTTAAGTATGTAGACACGATCTAAACGCAAGCAGAGTATCACAACGGGAAGCAAAGTTTGTTTAGGTTTCTTTAAATGTGGTGAGGTTGCTGTTGCAATATTTTAGAAGCTGCTGATCTACTGGGCATTTTACACCGTCATCTCTGGGGTTTAAAGAGAATGGTCTGAAATATAGAAAACATTCAATGAGTGGCAGATCTCTGGACGAAATTTCCTTGTTGATGGTACAGGCCAGACTGGATCAAGCCTGACAGAAAGGCAGTTCAAATCAAGGTAACTCAAGCAGCCATTCAGTACATCAGAGGTATGCAGAAAGGCAGCTCTGAATGAACAGTTTAAACCTTAAAGCAGATGGACTACAGCAGCAGAATACCATACCAGGAGCCACTACTGTCAGCTAAAAAAGGCAGGTTACAATTCACACAAGCTCACAAAAACTGGACAACAGAAGATGTGTCGGTTTCTCCTGCAACAGTCAGGTCAAAATTTAGTGTAAACAACTTAAAAGCATGGATCCATCCTGCCATGTATCAACAGTTCAGGCTGCTGGTGTAATGGTAATTTTTTTGACACACTTTGAGCCCAATGCCAGCTGAGCAATGTGTAAACCCCACAGCCTACCTGAGTAATGTTGCTGACTATGTACAGAGGTTGGACAATAAAACTGAAACACCTGGTTTTAGACAAAGGTTTGGCTACAGCAGCCCGGCCGTGTGTATATTGACCCTGTGGATCCCGGTCCAATTTAGCCATGAAACCTCGCACAATAAAATGACAGGAGTTTCAGTTTCATTGTCCAACCCTCTTAGGACCACAGTGCAGCATTTTTGATGACTACTTCTGGCAAGATAATGCATCATGTCACACAATGTCGTGTTTCTTGAACATGACTGTACCGATCTCAGTCCAATAGTAAACTTTTTGGATGAGGTGGAACAGGAGATTCACACCATGAATGTGCAGCTGACAAATCTGCAGCAACTGCATGATGTCATCATATGGACCCAAATCTCTGAGGAATTTTTCCAGCACCTTCTTGAATTTAGGCAACGAAGATAGTTATGGCAAAAAGCATCCAGCCTGTTATTAGCAAGGTGTACCTAATAAAATTGGGTGGTGTATAGACAACATGGATTTAATTATCATAAATGGTTTGTTTTTATTTTTTATATTTTACTTTCTTAAAATAAACTTTAAGAATACTATATATTCAGTTTCATCACATCTATTCAGCTTCTGGGTATGTGGGGTGGTGTTGCAATTTGCTACCACCGGTTCCTTCGAGCCAGGTCAGGTATCATGCAGACACATAAATGGGCACGTCTGAAGGAGCAGAGGCTGCTAATTACCTTGTAGCACAACCTTTACAAATGGGTGCCTGTAATGACTTAATATAAAAGTGAATTTTGATCAGCTGAATGGAGCCGAATAAGTTATAGGTTTGAATATTAAAGTGCAGTGTAAATAAAGGAAATTAAAAGAAAAAGGACAATATACCAATAAAACACAGGTCTTTCCATGCTCCTCTATAAACACCCCAACCAAAACATACAGCGTATTTACTCCAGGCTGCAGTCAACAGAATTCATCCTGCATTCCTTACATGTTCAACTTCCCTTCCCTCTGGACACACTGTTTATCCCATGAAATCTCTCGAGGCTTCAGTAGTTATGTGAGCCGTGATCTATTGGACAGCAAGGCCCATGACTGAAGATATAAATTAAACTACACCTCTATCTGAAAGACTTGAAAGGAGCATGTAGTGTTGCATGCTTGAGGCTGCCCATCACGTCACCTGGTCAATACCATTGACAGCTAGATTCATTGTGCCCTTTCCTGTTGTTCACGGTGGGCGTGATTATACATCCAAGAATCCCAAAGAGGCATGGACTGAAT
Source organism: Parotocinclus spilosoma (assembly GCA_033117975.1). Taxonomy (NCBI): domain Eukaryota; kingdom Metazoa; phylum Chordata; class Actinopteri; order Siluriformes; family Loricariidae; genus Parotocinclus; species Parotocinclus spilosoma. Next base: position 7,694 of record JAVSBV010068791.1, read on the forward strand.
AATTAATTCCAGAAAAGGTACAGCATTCCGATCATTACCCACAACAAAATTCAGGTATATAAATAAATATATACACACCCACACACATATAAATATATACTGCTCACAAAAATTAGGGGATACGGCAAACTGAAATAACCCGTGATTAAATAAATAAATATCCTTGTCTGTCGGTCACATCACTGCAGTGGTTATTAAGCTATTATTTAACGCCACTCTGCTGGCTCGGCGGGCAGGCCATTAAGCCCTTGAATCGTGTCTTTGGACTGTGGGAGGAAACCAGGGTACCAGGGAAGGACATGAAGACTCCACACAGAAAGGACCCAGGCCACACCACCCTGAAATTGAACCTGGACCATCTTGCTGTGAGGCAGTGGTGCTACCCTCCAAGACATCATGCTGGCCAAATACGCACGCGCACGCACACACACACACACACACACACACACACAGAGTGGGTATGGAAAGTATTCAGACCCCTTTAAATGTTTCATTTTGCAGCCATTTGCTAAAATCAATCATGTTAGATATAATTAGATATATAAATAAATATAAGATATTTTTTGTACATTTCTTAAAAAAGGAAAAACTAAAATATCACATAGTCATAAATATTTAGACCCTTTGCTGTGACACTCATTTTCAACTCACAAGCTGTCTATTTCATCTTATCTTTCTTGAGCTGGTTCTACTCCTTCATTGGAGTCCAGATGTGTTTAATTGAACTGATTGGATTTGATTAGGAAAGGCACACACCTGTCTATATAAGAGCTCACAGCTCACAGTGCATGTCAATGCAAATGAGAATCATGATGTCGAAGGAACTGCCCAAGGAGCTCAGAGACAGAAATGTGGCAAGGCACAGTGGCCTCCATAATCCTTGAATGGAAGAAGTTTGGGATGACCAGAACTTTTGCTATAACCATCAGCAAGCACCTCTCACCTCTCAACTGGAATTTTAGACCACTCTTCTTTTGCTGACTGCTCCAGGTCTTTCATCTTTGAAGGGTGCCTTCTCCCAACAACAAGTTTAAAATCTTTCCACGGGTGTTCAATGGGATTTAGATTCAGATTCATTGCTGGCCACTTCAGAACTCTCCAGTGCTTTGTTTCCATCAATTTCTGGGTGCTTTTTGAAGAATGTTTGGGGTCATTGTCCTGCTAAAAGACTCATGACCTAGGACACAATCCCAACTTTTTTACACTGGGCACTACATTGCGGAATCCTTTGATAATCATGTCCATGATGCCTTGCACACAGTGAAGGCACCCAGTGCCAGAGGCAGCAAAACAACGTCAAAACATCTCTGAACGTCCACCATATTTGACTGTAGGTGCTGTGTTAATTTCTTTGTAAATGCTGATGGATAGTTCATGCTGACACTGATACCGTGAACCTGCAGGACAGCTTGAATTTCTTTGGAATTTGATTGAGGCTGCTTACGCACCATCCAGAATATCCTGCATTGTAACCTTCAGTTTTTCTCTTCCGCCCACACCCAGGGAGAGTAGCTACAGTGTCATGGGCTGTAAACCTTTTGATAATGTTGCACACTGTGGACAAAGGCAAAATCTCAAAATGTCTTAGATGGACTTGGAACCTTGGGATTGTTGATATTTGTTCACAGTTTTGGTTCTTAAGTTCTCGGACAGTTATCTTCTCCAATTTCTGTTCTCCATGCTTAGTGTGACACACAAACACACAATGCAATATTAAGTCAACTTCTCTCTGTTTTATGTAGTTTCAGGTGTGATTTTTATGTTTCCCACACCTGTTACTTGCCTGAGGGGAGTTTAAACGAGCATCACATGCTTAAAACAAAGGTATTTACCCACAATTCTGAAAAGGTGCCAACAACTTGTGTCCGGCCCATTTTTGGAGTTTTGCATGAAAGGATATCATGTTTTTTAAAATGTGTTGTTCCAATACACACAAAGGAAATAAACATGCATTTAACAAAACATGTAATTGCAATACATTTCTGGGATAAATACTTAATTTTCTGGAAAAAATTCAGAGGTGCCAACCATTTCGGCTGTGTATGTGTATATATATATCTCCTTTAAAACAGATCAGCTTTCACTTTGAAAATTGTTTATGTCTATTTGATCATACTTTTCTAAATCAATACAGAGCTGTAATGAGAGTGCTTACATATCCAAATCTCAGTCCCTTAGACTTAAATGCAGTGCTGAGAGAATCTTAAATCAATATTAATATAGCCTTAGATGTATTTTTGAGAGGAACTAAGCGAGCAAGCATTATGTTTTCCTTGCAGCCATTTTCAATAAGGCTTATATTTTGAGCTTAATCCGGTCAGTGCTCTGTTTTTGTACGAGATAAGACATGACTTCGAGCTATCCTCAGCTTGTACACTTTGTCTAACAGGTTATCTGGTAATTGATATTAAGATTTCTTTGTTTGTTTATTTTGGCTTCTTTAACATCGCTCTCGGCATCAGTGGCCGTCTCAGCGACACACAAGGTTATAGCGATACACAAGTTCATCTCAAGACCAGTCATATATGTACACACAATGTACACTCAAAGCCAATTTAGACTAATTAATTAACCTAACGCGCATGTCTTTGGACTGTGGGAGGAAACCGGAGTACCCGGAGTAAACCCACGCAGACACAGGGAGGACA
>JAVSBV010068812.1:0-10341 GCA_033117975.1 Parotocinclus spilosoma
TTAGTAAGAACTTGTTTTTTACAGTATTATGCTTCACATGTTGAGTACCTATACATTGTGTTGTAGATCGTTTCAAAAAACTTGGTTGCAAATGTATTTTTTATTGAACAAAGTTTGTAAGTAACAGTAGTTCTTGTTTGTACGTGTAAATCGTACAATAAAGGTTTAATAAACATTTAATATGTTACAAAGCACATCCCATCTTGTAACATAGGGCATGTTCGTTTAATCGGAACAGCCGGTCATTAGGACCAAAACGATCGCGTCCCGATGTGGTCCCATTAACCTGAATCGACAGTAATATGGTAACATTACAACCCAGCAGCAAAATCATGTTACCAACCCAAAATGGCATTCAGGTCTGTTCACCATTTGTTACCTATTACCTAAATATTTTAGTGGTATAGTAGCTCAGTTTTAAGACTTATCTGGTGAGAAAAGGATTTTTGGAGTGCTTGGATTCGAACCTGGGGCTGAGCTGTAAATGAACGTTGGGTGGTATAAAGTCCACTTTGCTAGAACCAGGTCTGAGTCAAAACCGAGACGTTTAGTAGTCGAGTCCAAGTCCAGACCGAGATCCATTTTTTTTTATTATAGAAGAATAAAATAATTCTAAAAATACACTTTCATTATCATACATTATACCTAATATGTATTATAAATAATATTATGTTTCGTCATATATTTTTTAAAATTTAACACTAATTAATGGTTAAAAATATTTTACAACTTACACCTGTTACTATATTATTGTTATTAATCTTAGTTATACTTAATTTTGGAAGCAAATGATGGTGGTCGATCCTGTTTGCTACACTTCTTGTCCTTTCACCCAGTGAAATCAGGGATAGTTTTCTGACTTGTGATGAGACACTATTGTTACTCGCTCGGTCGGTGCGGTGTCAGTTTGCTAGACCGGTGACTCAGGGGAGCTGGTGGTCCCTTCCAGCTGGATGTCCTTCCACTTTGGATGTCATGCAGCCATGGTTGACTGTGCATGAGGGGTGAGCAAACACGAGATCAAATAGCCCTGGCAGTTTGGCGATAAAATGACAGTCCATCCAGGTCACCTGCTGATAGAACCTCCCACAAAAACAGAGTAAAAATCAGTACAGTTTGGTCCTTAATCTCTGGACATAAAAGAGTGAATGAAACTAATAGCTCTGAATAATTACTAGACTTCTGATTAACTAATTAGACTAAAGAAATCACTGCATATTAGCTCGTCCAAACACTTGCACACATGCAAATGCATGCATTACATTATTAAATGATCGATTTGTCACAAGCTTTGTCAGACAGAAAGTTATTTCGATAAGAGAAATGTCTCTAATTGTATAAAGATGACGAGTTGATCCAGTTGAGCCACATGAATGAACCAAACCACTAAATGTGAAAAATGTTTAGGAAAGACTGAAAATTAGACAAAAGTCCCAATTTTAGACTTGCTACCAATTCTTAGCTTGTTAGTTCATAATAATTTGTTAAACATCAGATGGTTCTGTCTAATGTTGGGTACATTTGTTTGTAGATGAGTCTTAGAAAGTTGGATACAAACCTATTAGTTTTGGAGAAAGTGAGTAAACAGATTTTATGGGCTCTGATCTGGGTGACAGTACATCGTCTTCTAATGCAAGACATGAGGAGCTTTTCTTGAATTTTCCATGAATACTCCTTGTGAAATGCACAAACAAAATTCAAGGCCTTAATATCAGTGGAGGTTCAGTTTCTCTCAAAACAACATCATGTTTTATACTACAAAGAATAATGATGCAGTTGTGATTGTTAATCAGTGAGCTCATGAAAGCCGTGAAACGTAATGGCCTTGTTTTATAGAGATAATTCATTACATTTTATTGCTGTCTTGTTTGGAGCAAGGGTTAGTCCAGGGCACAAAAAGGTACCAAGAGTACATGTAATGAATTAAAAACATACATATCTATGGCTTAAAGAGGTGCAGAATGGAATGGTACTTAACACAGAGAATGATGGAAACACCTGTTTTGTTTTATAATCTAAAGTATTTTCTATTTCACTGTACTCGTTATAAAACTACTTGTTATAGTTGGCCTATATATTATTTTTATTGGTTATTTTATTCTCAATATGTTATTAAAATTTTTATATCTGGCTTCTGCTGCTATAATAAACTTATCAGTTAGGTAACTTTAGTTCTTACGATTCTTACATTTACCATCTAGGCTGCACAAGAAGGAAAGGTTTCTTCTTTAGAACTTTAAGGGAGTTTTGCCTCGCCACTGTCTCCCTGAACTGGCTTAGTTAGGGCTTTGGGCCCTAACAAATATCTATAAAGCTGCTTTGAGACAACACTCCATTGTAAAAAGTGATATGTACTGCTCAAAAAATCAGGGGATACTTCAAAATGAAATACCCCCTAATTTGTGAGCAGTGTATAATATATAAAATTCTTAGCTGTTTGTTTCACTGGCTTTGTAAAACACTGCAATAGTTCCTCTGTATCTGTAGACCCATCACAAGGTCTTGACAAAATTTAAACTAATGTCAAATGCCACAGCTAAAACCCAGTCACAATGTACTAGAAGACAGGTAGAGCCAGTCATGTTCCATCTTGCATCCTACATAGTTACTGTTATGATATGTGTTAAGGACCCAAGGATGCGGGAATGTAGGAACCCCACAACGTTTAATAAAAATAGGGAAATAAATAAAAAGGCTGAGCAAAAGGCTCTTCAAACTACAAAAACAAAAAGGAGGAACATTCACGCAGCTGTAATGCATCCCAAATGGAAATGGCACCCCCGGAGGAGCTCCGGAACGCCAGAGGGCGAGCGTGAGCTCGAATGTGCGGTAGCACACGAGGAGGTCGAGCCGGGGCACGTCTCAAATGGAGAGCGCAGCCGGCTGGAGTGAGGTTTGACAGGAGCTGAGTGAGGATGGGAGGGGAAACCCTGAATCTATCCTTAATGCTCTAGATACCTCAGGGGTTTCCCCCGTACACATCTGTCGGCTCTATACGCCCCCGGAATGTCACGTCTATATTTCAAATAATATATCGCAACGTGAGCGAGGGACCGTACGTTCGTTGACGACATGGCACTGAACAACGCTGGGGGTCTTACTTTTATATAAAAAAAATAAAATACAAAAAAACAGGTGTTTGATATCACATCGTCAATTGAACACCGGATATAAACAGCGTCACCAGACGCTCTGTAACGGATGCTGGGGCGAGCCACTAGCGCACCGGGTGTCTAAGGTAAGCCTCGTAACAGTTACAGGATCTACTTTATGGAATGCGGGGTAAAGCCCTGGTGAGAAACATGGGAGATTTGAACTAGATATGCATCTTAACCTTGTACATACAGTTACTCATTTTGTATACAAGCAAGTATGACAAATATCTACGATTAAGTCACTGGACCTGATGGACCAGGGTTCATATCCCAACTCTGCCAAAGCTGCCACAGTTGGGTTCTTAAGCAAGGCCCTTAAACCACGATTGCTTGAATAGCAAAGTTGTATAAGTTGTAAGTTGCTCTGAATAAATGCCATAAATGAAAAAATGTAAGTTTGACAGTCATTTATAGCCTTTATCCAATTACATACAATTCCACCACCTTCCATTTTCCACTTTAAGCCCTGCCCATATCTACATTTTAAACATGTCAGAAGCCAGTCAGCAGAAGGTAAATATTTATTAACAGCAGACAGGAAACATGCATCGTTCTCCCAAAGTCAAATGAGATCTGGGTAAATGACACCTGCGAGCTGCTTTATCAAAGTGAGAAGGTGAAGTGTGAACACCCACCATTCACTTTCATGTCTCACATCTGTTTGACATCGAAGCTGCTAGCTCAGCGATAACACACACACACACACACACACACACACTCACACACAGGCTCCACACAGAGTCCAAACACAGAAGCTACATCTGTGATTCATGCTGTTTATTAAAACAGACATGTATTCTGTCTGGGGTTTTCTATTAACACATTCAAGTCACAATCTTGTACACGCATTCTAATTGTAAGTGAACTGAAGTGACCTGAAATCATTTCTGACTAAGTAACATCAAAACGATGAAACAACACCTGTAATTTGAAGTTTGTGTGTTTATTTAACATCGCTGTCAGCATCAGTGGCTATTCCAGTGGTTGCATCAAGAAAGCCTAACACTCATGTCTTTGGACTGTGGGAGGAAATTGGAGTACAGAGAGTAAACCCACGCAGACACAGTAAACATATTTATATTGTGTTATATTATATTACACTGCTCACAAAAATGAGGGGATATTATAAAATGAATATAAAGAGGATCCAACAAGAACTGCTGGACAATCTGATTCTGTCCATGCCACATAACTGTCAGTGTGTTTTGTCACTCTTGGGCGACCATACATTTGGGGGCACTCTCATACAGTTTGACTACTTAATCACTATAATTAAGTTTGCATATTATTTGGGTAATCAAACAAATTTATTTGCCTTTTTATTTGATTTACTGATGATCTTATTAAATGAAATAAAATTACAAAAATTTTTGAAATCACTTCATATTCAGTTTGAAATACCCACTCATTAAAAATAATATTTCTATATTATTATATTGTGTATATGTATATTATATCAGTCTACAGGTGCGATTTTTTTCACTTTTTAAAACAAAATTGATGTGGTTATTGATGTTTATAGCATTCTATCACTTTCCTTTGTTTATTCTTGCTTTTAATCTTTAATTACAGGTGCATATAGGCTAATATATGCATAATAAACAGTTCTTTAGGGGTCAGGAATGGATTATTCCTATTTACATTATTTATATGGAAAAATTTGATTCCGACTTAAATAACTTAGAGTTTCTGGAACCAATTAAGTCAGAATTTTCGAGGTTCCACTGTATTGGGTTTATGATTAATCATTCACAAGCTGGAAATGTGTGGTGTTTAGTTAAGAAACAATTTGCCCACCCCTGCAGTGTCCCAGGTTCAATTCCTACTGGTGCCTTTCAGACAGGTTGAGCTTCACACAGGAACAGTTGGGCGTGCTTGAGGGAGGAGAGGCCGGATAGGGCGGATCATCTTCCGGCGCTGTAATTTACTGCAGCCTTCAGCATACACACCCTCCTCCATGCTCCATGCTCCATCCTGGATAAGCTCCAGACCCTGCAAATCAGAGCAGTATAAACAGGCACAAAATGGGGACAAATTGTGGGACCACTAGTAAAAAAAAAAAAACTTTATTTTCTTTTTTTTTATTATATCACAATGTTTTTCATTACATATGATATGGTCAGTATGGCAGTTTAAGTGAAAGGCTGAACCAGTCCTCAAAATTACCAACAAATTACCATATAGTATTTATGTTCATGTTTTTTTCTTGGCAGTACACATATGAACAAAAGGATCAAAAGAACACACACATACACGCACTCGCATGCACTAAGCATAATGATCCAGATGCACTTTGTGCAGCAGACACACACAGACACCCAGGCTGCTTTTAAATGCGTGTGCTGGCCAATTTACCTCACTGACCCAAATAACACACTGCCTTTCTCCATCCTATTATTTCCTAACAGATTGTCTCATGCATGGCTGCTTCTCCACACGTCAGTAGTGGTTTTTATTATCATACTTATTCATTCGGATGGTGTATCTGCATATCTTTTTTATAAAGTAATCAGTTTAACACATTGTGCATATAAATGAGAGATATAGACAATGTTCATCCGAGATATTCATAAGATGTGACTTGAAAAAAAAAAGAATATCACCAAGTTATATCATAGACAGTGCTGTCAAACACAATACGATTAAAACGTTTAATCGTAGTTAATTGAATTTGATGAAAGCGCACCAGTGGAAAGTATGTATGAATGTCTTACTGTTAAACAATTGCAATTATAGAAAAAATTAAAAAAACATGTCTAAGTTGTCAGCTCGTTTGCCAGGCATGTTGTCAAATCACACACTGACCTTTAATGTGTTTACTACCCCTCACCAGTTCTGTCACTTATAATATTATATAGCGACATAAGGATCATTTCAGTCACAGTCCATTAGTGCTGGTTCCTTACAATGTCAAGTAGCTAAAATGTAAATAACAGAGTTAAAATAGTTCATTTCATTCATTCATTGATTATCTTCTGCTTAATCCACACGTGGTCGCGAGCCACAAACACACAGTTACACACTAAGGGCCACTTAAGAGACACCAATTAACCTAACACGCATGTCTTTGGACTGTGGGAGGAAACCGGAATACCCGGAATAAATCCACACAGACACTGGGAGCACATGCAGACTACACAGAAAGGACCCAGGCCGTTTTACCCTGGCAGCAGTGCTACGAAACTAGCCACCATGCTGCCCATTCATTCATTCATTCCAATCCGATTATCCCAGTCTGGATCGTGAGAGAACCGGTGCCCAAGACAGAGCACAAGGCAAGAACAACCATAGACAGGGTGCTAATCCATCGTAGGGTACATACACATACACTCTTGGGCATTTTTAAAACCAATTAACCTTAAACACATGTCTTTGGAATGTGGGAGGAAACCTTAGTACCTGGACAAGCCCATGCAAACACAAGAAGAACATGCAAACTGCACACATGTGAAGCACAAAGACAGGATCGAACTAAGGGGTCTCAGAGCTGTGAGGCAGCAGTTATTTACATTTACATTTACATTTACAACATTTAGCAGACACCCTTATCCAGAGCTACTTACAATTAATACAGTCTTATAATCCAAGCAATTGTAGGTTAAGGGCCTTGTTTAGGGACTCAACTGTGGCAGAGGTAGGATTTGAACCCTGGACCTTCTGGTCCATAGTCCAGTACATTAATCACTAGGCAAACCCAGTCCCAGTTATAACCACTGCTCTACCATGCCACACCGAAATATCCACATTACGTTATACGAACTACATAGGGCACTTTTAGCCAATGGTAATTCAAATTCTTTATTTCTTATTACCAGTTCTGAGGTAGTCAAACAAAAATGTGTGAATCCATGTAATGAATGTGAACCAATAAAATTTGCTGTAGCTGTGAAATATTTAGTTTTCCACACCGTCTGTGTTTTAGTTAAGTATTGACTTTTTTTCTGAAACCGGGTTTGAAATGCATATCAGCAAGGCCGCTAAAGAAGCTAAATCATTACAAAATATTTTTTATGATTCCTGATTCCTTTACTAGTGGTATAGAGTATAAATCTTTTATCTGATGTGAATACTAATACTATCGTAGTAATCGTTACGATCTTATGCTGCAGTGTGAAATTCCTTAGCTGTGTTTGTGGTCTACTTTATTTTTTGTAATCTTCAGTCACAGAACTCTCGTGTGTTAAATATGCTTTATTTTGTCAAAACTCTTTTCGCTTTACTGTTTCGAACATATCACTTTATAAGTCACTGTGAAGTTAGGTTCCAAAACATGGAACTCCTTTTCTTTGTTTCCTTTTCTATTGTCTGTGAAGCCCTTTAAAAAGCAGCTCGGTCAGGCAGTGGTTTCAGTGTAGCAGTAAAGTTTGTATGAGACAGTACTAAGACACACTCCTAAACATAAATGTGTTATTGCAAAAGTGACGAAAGGAGATCTGTCAAAGGCATTCAGTGTCCAGTTAGTGGAAGAGCTGCAAAAACGGACAAAATTTGTGAAAGTGAAATTTTGTCCCGACAGTATCGATGCTACTGAGTTTGGTTAATGAGTTAACCAAATAATAGGGAGAAAAGGGGCTTTTTATTTAGGGGACTACCATTTGGCTGAGGATTTGCTTTGGTCGTAATGCAGTTCTGGCAGCCCAGTGCAGCGGTCATGTTCAATACCAGCTAACACGTGTCTGCAGGGGCCATGGAAAAGAAGCAGTTATGACCTAGAAGAGGTTAATTATATCAGGACCAACGCCTGGCTTAACACTAGTAGGTGCCATCCACACCTCAGTGTGTGTGTTTGTGTGTGTGTGTGTGTGTGTGTGTGTGTGTGTGTGTGTGTTGTGGCTGGCCGTTTGCCCTTAACAGCTGGACTGTAGGATGTTGCACAGCTTTACAGGGCTAGTGACTTTCTGAACTTTCATGTTGCCCCACACAGGTGCAAACCTTTATAGAAAGAAAGAAATTTACCCTAAGTAATTAATAAAGCTTCAACGACTTATACAAAACTTTAGAAATCTTATTTGTTTGTATAACGATAGCCTTCTACAATGTTTTGAAGGGCAGACTTTAATATACTAAGATTCTTAGTATATTATATTAATATTCTTAGAGTCTAATTTCATTTAAATTACCTGCCAATCATAGAGGTGCATATACTTTTACCAATCACAGATATGCAACATTGGATCATTTTTTTCAGTAAATACAATATGCAGTATAATTATTTTGTGTCGTTTGTTTAGTCTAGTTCTTATTTTGACGAACTGAGTATTTAATAGGGGTGCAAAGACAATGTCACAATATGCATCATAGAGATTGTTTTATTTAGTCCTGTTTATTACGACATCGAATAATATTGCACTTTTTAAACACCAGGGGGTGCATTCACACACTATGCTCAGAGACGCATATCTTTCGTACTCGGTGAGACTTCTAACTTATTTTACATTTCAGAACACTAAAGATGTTTATTATGTTTATTATGATTTTAATACAGGAAAAGTACTCATTATTGTGAATTGTTATTCTTCAGAATGAAAAAGGAATTACTACAATATTGCATTTTATATGTATTTAATGCTAAACCTCTTTTTCTAGTCATTTAGTTAATCCCTGCTTTTGTTTACAAAATGTGAAAATGTGCATTCTGTCGTACACTTCAGACATATAAAAATTGTACGAAAACAGCATCATGAACTTACTATCGTAAATCGCATCGTTAGCAGAGTTTATCGTTACACCCATATAATCGTATGATAGTTTAGATCATATTTATGAGAATATACAGACTAGACTAAATTTCCGTCTGATTGCTAGGTAAACTTGTTAAGCGTACCATTTTAAAAAACATCCAGCATTTGCGTTCGCTCACTTAACGTTCCCTCGCAGAGTCTCCTCCTTTTCACCACTGTTTGCCCTCTGCCATCTGTCTTCAGCAAATAACTTCAAGCGCTCACAGGGGTTTGTAAATACTTAATAACCCCAGACTTGTCAATATTCAGCAGGAATAACTGGGATTTCCCTCAGCTAAGGCTTCCCCAGGTGCTCGCAGTTCCTGTAATCCTCTTTCATCACCTTCAGCTGTCAATCAAAGTGCAAGGATAACAAAACTTAGGTACAAGTGGCTGCGGCTAGAGATAAGTAGGCAAACCTCCTTGCCTTCTTGTTGCATGCTTAGGATGAAAGCTGCTCTGGCGCAGATGCGTCTGCGCTGATCGGTGCAAATCCATTTTCCAAGGCATTCGTCGTTGCGTCCGGCCCGTGTATGTTTGATTTCTCGAGACGTTGCTGTGTTCCAGTCTCTCAGACGTGTTCATTAGCCGTTTCAATTATTAGTCCACCAGGGCTGCATCTGATTCTCCTTGGACAGTGTCCAGATGCCAGCGTCGTAACAGGTACCATTAGCGCTGAATGACTGCGCTGACACAATGGCTTCCGTGATGATAATTGAGCTTTGTTAGTGATTACCAGCATGGCTCAGGTGCCAGGGTCAGTCACGTTAGCACTAATGCGCTCTGGCATTGTGATAAATGCAACATTACCCCGGTGTCGCCCGCATCCCTACATGCGCTCGTGAGCGGGGCGTTTAGCAGGGTGGCTCGTGCTGCAGAGCACGTACAATCAAATTAATTAGAGACAAACGCATTAGCTGGAATACATTAGCGCTTTGCAGGAAGTAGTCCTCAGATTGGTGCGGCGTAAAATCGAGCCGGTTTGCTGAGTACGAAGGCAAGATTGCTGACCCAGACATGATTATACTTTGAACTTTCTGTGTTTTGTCTGGTTAGATGCCATCGTAGCTATTTTTGGACTTGTTGTCTTTTTGCATTTGAGTCATGATCAAAGGCCTGGTGAAACATAACATAAATCACAACAATATCAAAGCATGACTAGAGGTTTTGTTTGGGTTTATTTAAAAACTGAACATTACATGAAGTGCTACTATTTACACAGAATTCTACCAGAATCTTCCTCAAGCACAGTATTGTTTGAATGTACAGTGTTCCCTCGCCACTTCACCGCTCACCTTTCACGGACTCATCACAAAATATATAAATCACAACATTTCTAAAACATATATTAAAAATATGAATTCTAAAAATTTAGGAATGTTATAAATAATAAAATATGATGATTTACAGTAAATAGCTGTTGTAGCTACTCAATGTGTAGGATATTTTGGTGCTGTAAGCTCGGT
>JAVSBV010068823.1:0-5000 GCA_033117975.1 Parotocinclus spilosoma
GAGTTTTTCCTTGCCACTGTCGCCCTAGGCTTGCTCAATTTGGGATTGGCCTTTTAGGAAAGTGTAATATTGTGAAGCTGCTTTGAGACAATACTCTATTGTAAAAGGCGATATATAAATAAAATTGAATTGAATTAAGTTTCTGTTGCCCTTAAAACAGCTTGAAACCAGTCTAGCCCTTTGCCTCTGACCTCTGGTATCAGCAAATCATTTTCACTGAGAGAGCTGCTGCTCACCAGATATTTTTTTTCTGACCATTCTCTGTTAAGTGTGTGAAAATCTCAGTATATCAGCAGTTATCACCTGTCTAGCATATCATGTTCTAAGTCCAAATCGACAGAGTTGCTCGATGTGATTGTGCGCTGTCTCCTCACAGCTCTAGAGACATGGGTTTGATTTAAGGGACAGACATTGTCTTTTGTGGTATTTGCATGTTTCTGTGTGTATTTCTACGGCATACTCCAGTTTTCTCCCACATTCCACAGTCATTAGGTCATGTGGTGTCTCCAAAGTGCCTCCAGTGTTTTCCAGTTCTGTGTGAACTTCTTTCCAGCAATTAAAATAATTTTCATGAGATAATAAAATGGGCTATAGGTGGGTGAAGGGGTATGTGGGAGCAAGCAGATAGTGGAACAAACTGACATAATACTGACATATTATTGTTGTTTGACCTGCAGCTTTGGGCGAGGGGAAAGACTGCTTTGTGCGTTGCCCAGTGGAAGCATTAAACTGGGCAGAGAGAAAGTACCTAATCCTGGAGGAGATTCTAACCTACAGGCCAGACATAGTATGCCTGCAAGAGGTGGACCACTATTATGACACCATCCAGCCCATGCTATCCAGTCTGGCCTATGAGTCTGGATTCTGCCCCAAGCCATGCTCACCATGCCTTGATGTGCAAGGTAACAATGGCCCCGATGGCTGTGCCCTGTTCTTCAACTCTCAGCGATTCCGTTTGCTCAGCGCTCATCATCTGAGACTCTCAGCAATGGCTTTTCAGACCAACCAAGTGGCTATTGTTGCCACCCTAGAGTGTGGTAATACTGGACAACTTTTTTGCACTGCTGTGACCCATTTGAAAGCGAGAAGCGGATGGGAGACCTTACGTGCAGCCCAGGGTTCAAACCTCCTCCAGCAACTGAAGGTCATTAGCAGAAGAGAGTCAGAGATGCATGAGGAAAACGTACCTTTAATAATATGTGGAGATTTTAATGCAGAACCGGATGAGGAGGTGTACCAACGCTTTCTGAACTCTCCTCTTGGTCTGGACAGCGCTTATCGGACACTAAGTGTTGATGGCACCACCGAGCCATGCTTCACCTCCTGGAAGATCCGACCAAGTGGAGAGAGCAGAGCCACTCTTGACTACATCTGGTACTCACGTCATGGGTTCAGTGTGAACAGTGTACTGAACATGCCAAGTGAAGAACAGATTGGCCCAGATCGCTTACCTTCATACCATTACCCTTCTGATCATCTCTCACTTGTCTGTGACTTGAGCTTTTTGCCCCAGAAGCTTATGTAACTGTCACTCTCCACTTCAATGGTGTTTCCAAGCAGGCATGAATAGCACTGAATGTGTCAAGATGTTATTAAGGAATTTAAGAGAGTTTCAGTCTCATCCTCCTTTTTCTTAAAAAATAAAAAAAGAGATTTTATTTATTTCATATAATTTATTTCTTTATAATGATCTTAAAGGAGAAACTGTGACTGGATTCCACATGCTGCATGTTAAATGTAATAACATTTTGTCATTACCAATATACTGGCATGTAGGATACTCTTAAGTTCTTAGACATCTTCCTTTGAGAGTATCCTCATCTCTGCCACAAGCTCCCGTTTATTACACTTACTGGAAAATTATTGATGTGATTCAGCTTGAAACAGGATTACTCTATAAGATGGTTCTGAAGATTTTGAATTTAACTGAATATTACACTGGCCCTGTTTGAGTTTCTGTGGTCTTTATTAGAAAGGGAACGTTTTGGACTTGGTGACATGGAGCCATGTGATATCTACATTCTTTCCATTTTATCAGGTACACCTGCCTTAATCGTCTTATTTGTACTGTGCCAAGTATACACTCTTACTACACATGGTGAAAATTATGGAATAACCACTTTTTTATTTATAGCAAATAAATAACCACACGTAACAAAACAGATTTTATTTAATAACTGAACATTTGGCTTTGTGAATCATAATTCAAACAAATTAAATTATTTCAATTAATGACATTTTGCCAAATTAATCTGGAATATTGAAGCAATAATAGAATCACCTTGTAATTAAATTTGTAAAAGAAATACAGGCAGAAATTCTGGAATTCTAAAAGTGCTAATTAGCTTGAATCTAAAAGAGAATGCTTACAGATCATAATGAGCTATTGGGCTCCAGACTGAAATCTAACATGGACTGTAACAGAAGATGTTAGGTATTTGTAAATATCTGCAGAAATGTAAGGGGTGTACTCACTTTTGTGATATACTGTATAGAAGTGCCCTATGAGGGATAGTCACCCTGTGCTGCCAGTTCGGCACCAGATTTTCCACAACCCTGACCAGCAGTAATCGGACAAGGAAATGAATGAATGAATATTTATCCTGAATGATTAAAAACCTAGCATGACTGCCATAACCATCTGACAGTCTATGAACTCATTTCTGAGTGAAAAAAGAGTTGAACTTAACTAATAATGAGGAGCTGAAAATAAAAATGTTATAATTTTATAAAATATAAATTTTGAATTAAATTTGAATGCAATTTCCATGATACATGGATGCACAGATATTTCTCACAGCCTTTGATACAACTGTAGGCAAAGATTGCATTGTCAGTATTGCATCATATGTGAATGAACAATAAAAGCCAGATGTTGCAATCCTAATTAAGCTTGAATCACAATTTAGTAGCCAGTATTTTTACCATTCGACTGATCTAGTCGTTCATCTATTCAGCAATTGCTTGAATTTGCAATAATAAAGCAAATAATTTCTGCTATATCTGTGAAGTGACTTCAGTGCATAAACTCTGACCAACATCAATGGTGCCTTTTTGGTGACTTAAAGGTGGTTGCTTCGTCTCCAGGGTTAATACACTAAGTTGGTGCAAAGTGTCTTTCAGGCGTATAAAGAACATGGTTGTAACATGTCCCTAAAAATTTATTTCTTACACTCTCATCTAGACTTCTTTGTTCCAAACTGTGGAGCAGTCAGTGACGAGTAAAGTGAGCGATTTCACCAGGAAATTGGAAAAAAGAAATCTGGGTAAACTGAACCCTTCAAATGCTTGCAGAGTACTGCTGTACCAGGGATAATCTGATGCTTCAATACAAAAGACACTTTCAAAAAGGAGAAGCTCGTTATTGAGGATCCATTTTATACAGTCCAATTAGTTAATTAATAGCTTACGCATATGAATTGATTCATTTAAATATTTGAGTTTCATGTAAATCATTAGGGGAACAATACATGTACACTTTAGATTTTCAGAAGTAATAACTATGTTATGATTAATAATCTACATAACAGTAAAACACACATTTTGACTTCATGAAAACTAGACCCAAATGACAGTTTCCATGTTGTATTTGAATTCAACATATAAAAATCATTAAGAAATTTAAAATATTCTATTTCTGAACCAGAACATTTTTTAGTACAGTGTAATCAGAGTAGTTTGTTACTGTATAAAAAAAAATTTTTTTTAGGTATCCTCACTTTATTTGGTTATTTCTGTAGCTTAATACCTTTTTTTTTTTAATACAAACAAATGTAAATGTTGAGTACCGTTTGTACATTTTCAAAGCTTTAACGTTCCGGTGATCTGTTTATTTTTCTTTTTTACTTCCAGTAGGCACCCAATGAAATGCATATCAGAAGCCTAGGTTTATACTTGACATGTTGCAACTGGCGCAAGGGTGACAATTTATTTATTAATAGTGATTTTAATGCCTGTCACAACACCATAAAAGTGTGTATACACACACACACACACACACACACAATTTGTAAGCCTGCAGGTTGTCCTATTAAAAAGCAGTGACAGTGTTTCAAAGACTCAATAACTATTGTATGGTTTCTACTTTTGCTTGAGTATTTTTTAAAATCAACTTTCAGTTTAATATCAGGAACAATCATTTTATGCCACATTAAATATCCTAATAAATGAAGCGAATGTTGTTGAAGAATTTTCTACAACATAATTCCTGAAGGCTTTATAATCCTTGCAAAATGCACCTGAGACCAGGCAAATTTCCATGTCAAGCATATCATTAAGCTCATGCATGACTTTGCACCACCTCTTACTTTGTGTTCAAAGGATCATGATCAGTTGGTTCACTCCCAATAAATATACAATAGGCACTAATTTGTCTCATGCTTATAAAAATATCGTCTCACAGACTGTAAATCCTATAAACCTTTATTAAATGTGAACAGCAAATTCATTCATTGTCTTGCCTGCTTATTACCTGAAATTTTGGCTCATAGATTAGAAACCAGAATCACACAGACAGGTTGTTACTGAAAATAAACAATTCTTTTGGAGCAACATGGTGGTGAAGCAGTTAGCACGCCAGGTCTTTTCCACAGTTCAAAGATGTAATGGGTTTCCCTATGCCTAAATTTCCCTTGTACACTGTGCCGCTGGTTTAGCCACCAGCTTTCCCATGAGCTTGACCATGATTACGAGGATAAGAAAATGAATGAACTTCCTAATATTCTTTGATCTTAATACACCTGATATACCTTAAGTGCTTCTCCAGCTGAATGCTGACCAGGCTTTTAATTGAGTGCAGTAGAACTCTTAAAACTTGAAACAATTTTGCTTTAAAAAAGTACAAAAATAAAAATGTTATTCTGTTGTTACAAAGGTAAATGTCTTGGATTTCTTAGACCCTCTTCTTTAAGCTCAACGTATAAATGTTATAAAATATTCAAATAAATGTATCTGGGATGAAAATTAAGAACAAAGAGAGGAAGGAAAATGATAATGGATAT
>JAVSBV010068823.1:7500-10341 GCA_033117975.1 Parotocinclus spilosoma
CAGATTCCGCACGTACAGAGAAACGCCCATCTTTCAGGCCAGGGAACACCATCTTGGAAGCCATACTGAATCAAGGGTACGTTTTTTCCAATAAGAAGGTGGTCATGTAGGATATCAAAGGAGATCAGAATTGTATCGGAAATGTATTGCAATATCTACTGTGGTTCAAAAGTTATCAACACAGACATCTTGACATTTTTATTGTTCTTGACTGGTAACTGAAAATGGAACTGACTGTGGACGACAAGCCACGTAGTGATCGTCTGACGAACCGCTACCGAGCGAGAAACCGCAAGAGACGTGTCCTGTGACTTTTGACTCACCCTGTATGTGCTTTAATGATTGATACCTCAAAAAAAACGCGATTTCAAGTCGACGAAACCTATGCTGCAACGGCTACGCTAACTAATCAGGCAGATAAATACACAGATGGCAAAAAAACGCGAGTAGATGGTTTTTTTTTTTTTTTCCCTGGTCAACCAGTAAGACCACTAAGATAACTGGACCAGCTAAACCATTTGATCTTCTTACCCAGGTTTTGTGCCTACAATTATAGAAGCTATTTACAAAACTTGAATTATAACGTAGCCTAGACGTTGCTCTTATTAGCAGTAACCAAGCTGGCCAGGAGCAGAACTAACGGCTGATATGCTAGGTCACGTTTCTAGCTCACGTCTTGATGTGCATGGGACTGTGGTAGCCTAGCGATTAAGGCTCTAGACCAGAAGGTCCTGGGTTCAAATCCCACCACTGTCAAGCTGCCACAGTTGGGTCCTTAAGCAAGGCCCTTAATCCACTATTGCTTGGATTGTAAGACTGTATGAGGTGTAAGTCGCTCTGGATAAGGGCGTCTCCTAAATGCTGTAAATGTAAATGTAATAAATGTAATGCGCTGGATGCCGAACAACAGCACCAAAAAACAGCAGGAAGAACCACAGTAGATTAGCCAGCTGCAACTTGCATGCAGTGCTTAGCAAGGTAGCCGTGCTAGCTAGTTGGTGCAGCTTGCAACTGATGCGGCTGATCTCTGAAGACGGCGCTGTTTTTACAGTCATTTTCCTAACTGGGTTCAGTCACGACCTCAGGGTTGCGGAGAAGTCGAGTCATATTGATTTCTAGAGTGCTTTTTACAATGGAGCATTGTCTAGGCTAAAAACATGCTTATTTACGCAGGCTTTTAGTTAGATTTAGACTGGCTGACTAAGCATGGCTCTGGTTTGGCTCTTGCCTCTTGGCTGTGCTACCTTCTGCTGCTATAGTTAGTGCTGCCGGAGTTTCACACTGCACCTGGCATCAGTGATTGTTCATAGACTTTGTGGTCCTAACCCATAAGTAACTACATTTTCTCTTTTCTCTCCTAACTGATGTTCAGGTACCAGTTCCAGCACCACACATTTAGATGTTCCTCCACCTCAGCATCAATCTACTGGTCTTCATCAGTAGAACCCAGTCCCACCAGAGTGCAGGAACTCCCTCCATCATTTAGTAACTGGGAGACGATGTGCCTTCAATAACTTACTGCTGAGGAAGGATTATCTTAAACCCATTTCATTATTCATTTTGAATTTGATTACTAATTAAAATGTTATTATGAATTCAAATGGTATTTCTTTATTTAATTTGACTATTACTACAACTTAACTATTTCAATTAACAGCCAGGCCACCCATGGAGGACGCCTCCCTTTTTGAGTTTTGGTCCTCCCAAGGTTACTTCCTTTTACATTCAGGGCTTTTTTCCTTTCCACTGTCGCCCTAGGCTTGCTCAATTTGGGATTGGCCTGTTAAGATAATATAAGATTGTAAAGCTGTTTTGAGACGATGCTCCGTTGTAAAAAGAGCTATAAAAATATAGACTTTGACAACATTACCTTAAAAGGCCAATCCCAAATTGAGCAAGCCGAGGGCAACAGTGGAAAGGAAAAAGTCCCTAAAAGTTGTAAGGAAGAAACCTTGGAAGGGTTATGGGTGGCCTGGATGTTAATTAAATAATAACGTTTGTATTAGTAGCAGAATTAATTAAATAATAGCAGGTAAATAAAAGAATGTAAAAGATACACAGAGTCACTTTAGGATATCGAGTCCTCAGCAGGAAGTCTTTTGGAAAGCTGGAACAGGTCCCGGAACATGAGCTCGGAGAGCAAAGAGAAGAAGTCGTTTGGTGAGCTCAGGAAAGATAAGGAAAGAAAGAGTAACTAGTTGTCAGGGCCTTTTGGTTAAGGTGGATTAGGGGGGTAAGGAGTACGTTTCGTGTTGGTCTAACCCGGATCTGTCCATCTTGTTACCTAGTTTAGACCAGCATTTGAAAGCTTGTCAGGAGCTAAGCTAAAGAATGACGACTGGTGAAGGTAAATAATGAATGTAAACAAAGAAGAACTGCTCACAAAAATAAAGGGAAACCTGCATTTTTAAGGAAATCTCCCATAATGAAATATTGCCTCATATTTGTGTCTATTAGCAAGATGAGGAAGTTACACGACAGAAACAAATCCAAACGTGAGCCGAAGCACGTGATATTTTCACGCACAAACGCCAGACTTTTGCTCTTAAACTCCCGCCTCTGCTCGTGGTCTGGACCGTTCATTCATTCATTTTCCTCGTTCCAAAGTTCCTTTACTATTAATATGTTATTTATTTATTGACCGGGTTTTGCTGTAATTTAATATTCTTTTGGTGTTTATGCAGTTAGCATCGAGGCCACCCATGGAGGGCGGGTCCCCTGTTGAGTCTTGGTCCTCCCAAGGTTTCTTCCTACCATTTTTAGAGAGTTTTTCCTTGCCACTGTCGCCCTAGGCTTGCTCAACTTGGGATTGGCCTTTTAGGACAGTGTAATATTGTGAAG
>JAVSBV010068834.1:0-10340 GCA_033117975.1 Parotocinclus spilosoma
AATCAGTGAATCAGTGAGTCAGAATCATTAGCACAGAATGAATCAGTGAATCAGTGAGTCAGAATCATTAGCACAGAATGAATCAGTGAATCAGTGAGTCAGAATCATTAGCACAGAATGAATCAGTGAATCAGTGAGTCAGAATCATTAGCACAGAATGAATCAGTGAATCAGTGAGTCAGAATCATTAGCACAGAATGAATCAGTGAATCAGTGAGTCAGAATCATTAGCACAGAATGAATCAGTGAATCAGTGAGTCAGAATCATTAGCACAGAGTGAATCAGTGAATCAGTGAGTCAGAATCATTAGAACAGAGTGAATCAGTGAATCAGAGCCGGGTTTCGGTGATGTGTGACTTTAGTGAATTAGTTTAATAAATAGGAATCGAGCTAAATTGAAACAATCTCCTGTTCCGTTGTTATGGATTATGATTAACAAAGCCTGGCTCGTGCTGAATAAATCAAACCAAACGAGAGATAAACCCTAACGATCTATAGCTAAAGGTTAAACTCTTTATCTCAGCACTAAATTTAAGACGTTATAGGAGCAGAAGCGAGCGAGCCGTTTTAGCCTGAGAGTAAAACCTTAACGAGTTTCTCTTGATTGATTTGAGAGACTTGTGATGTAATCAAGCCCATTTTAGAGCTGATGGTTTTGGGCTTTAATTAAACATCCCATTAAAGCTTTCATTCTGGTTAATCAGGATCTGTTACATTTCCAGCTTCACACCGGAGCAGGACGTCTTATTATTATTATTATTATTATTTTTAATTTATGTTATGAGTTACATAAAATACTGTGACATAAAATCATCTCTAGAGCTTCAGTGCAAAAATAGCAACCGAAAAAGTTTATTACAGTCCAGAGAGGAAATCTTGCATCATCTGGGTTAAATAATTAGTAGGAATTTAAAAATAAAAAATAATATATATAAAAAAAATAATATTTAAAATAAAAAAATATATATTTAATGAAATGTAAATTAAGTATTTTTTTTTTACAGAACTTTTAGTGCACATAGATATTAAAAATGTAAAAAAATATATATTAAAACTACTTTTCTGAATATAGGATTTTCTAGTTGTCAATTAATAATTAAAATGTTTTTTTTTGTTTTTTAATTATCTTTCAAAATAAAGTAAGATGCCAAAAAGACGTCTCTGCTGTAATACAGTAAGACACAGAGAGACAACAACATATAGACAGACAGAGAGACATAGAGACAGAAATATATAAAGACAGACAGAGAGACAGAGACAGAGAGAGACATATAAACAGACAGAGAGACAAAGACAGAGACAGGAAGACAGAGAGAGAGACATAGAGACAGAAAGACACACAGACAAAGAGAGAGACATAGAGACGGAGAGAGACATATAAACAGACAGAGAGACAAAGACAGAGACAGGAAGACAGAGAGAGAGAGACATAGAGACAGAAAGACACATAGACAAAGAGAGAGACATAGAGACATAGAGACAGAGAGAGACATATAAACAGACAGAGAGACAAAGACAGAGACAGGAAGACAGAGAGAGAGAGAGACATAGAGACAGAAAGACACATAAACAAAGAGAGAGACATAGAGACAGAAAGACACAGAGACGTAGAGACAGAAAGACACATAGACAAAAAGAGAGACATAGAGACGTAGAGACAGAGCTAATTCCTCTCACCAATGTGAATGTTTTCAGCCTCATCACGCCTTGAGCACTAGCAGAGTGCCACGTAACACTGAGTTAATGTTTAAATGGTGAAAACACACACACACACACACACACACACACACACACACACACACACACACACACTACCTATTGCTGTGTAACGGGCTGCCGTTTCTCCTGTCGAGTTTAAATCATACAGATGTTTCTCGTGTCTGTGTGAGATTTGGATTCTTTATATGCAGATTCTCATTCTGAACACCCTGCTCTCAGGGATGCTTCCCGCTTCCCGCCTGGCATCCTGTGCTGCCAGATATGCCCGACACCCCACGACCGGGTAGAGATCAAAGAGAACAATGCAGACTCAAGATGGGCACCAGGTGGGCATAAGTTCTCACAGACGTAGGCATGCCCTGAACTCAAAGGGGCAGAAGATTTTAAGGGCTGTAATGAAACGCTCAGGTCACGACCTTCAGTGATTAATCAATAAATAATGATATATATCATCAATAAATATACAAATAAAACACAGCTTATAAAAGAAACAGGCCAACCCTTATCTTCTAATGATCTAAAGATACGTTTAGATAGAGTGAGTGGTGTCGGTTCCATGCTCTGGTCCTCCTGGAGATCCTCAGATGTTCCCAAGACATCTGTAAGATGAAGTTCATCCAGAAGGTCCTGGCTCTGCTCTGGGGTCTCCAGCTTGAGGGAGTGGGCAATCCCCAAACCACCCCAGTCCAATCAGCAGTGGCTCCTCCTGATAAACACCTCGCCTGCCTTACCGATCCAGTCTTATTGAAGCTGGAGGAAGGAATGGATTCTCCTAAATATGGCCAAGCCGGAGTTCAGAAATCGGTGAAGCAGCTGAGAGAGGATCGACAAGATGAAGATCCAAGATGGACCTTCAGCTTCTCCTCTAATGGTACATCATGCGGGTGGGATCACAACTGGTGAAGTTTTAGAGGGAAGTCGAAAGATTGTGAAGGTTCCTGTGACTGAGGACGAAAGTAGAGGAGAAAATGAACATTCCGAGATTCTCCGTCGATAATAAGCGAGATGTTTCCATGTTTTGTTGGCACAGCTCTTTACGTCGTCTCAGTAACGAAGCCAAATGGTTTGGTGATCATTTCAGTTCCAGATCGAGGAATATCATTGGCCAAAGGAGTACCGGACGGACACTGGGGTAATCACCAACCTGAAGCACATCCAGCTCTCCGAAGAGTCTCCACTCTGCTCCAACACCAACAGAAGGCTAGAGACGACGGTCCGTTCCAAACTGGATCTGATAACGACAGGGCCAGACAGAGGAGAGGAGAAAAACGTTGGAGGTCCTGGAGCAGACGCCAGTCAGAATCCATCGAAGCGAAGATCTGACGGCAAACACGCCTCTGCTGATCAACTTCACGTCTGCTCGGTCTACGAACGCTGGAAAAGCCGAATCAAATTAAAACGTCAGTGCTGCCCATGATTATTTCATGAAGCAGAAAGTGTGTCGAGCAGCACAAACAACCGAGATGCGAGCTCCTAACACCATCTCCACCATCTGCTCATGTCCCGGTGGATCCCTCAGCTTTATGGAACCCCACCATTTCCCATCATCTCCTGCTTCGTCACTCACGAGCTGAGAAGAAGACATTTTGAGGAGCACTTATGGTAAATATACAGGAATGAGGCTCTGGATGGCAGAGGTTCCATGATCAGAGACACCTGCGATGGTTCTGGTACCATTCTCTACCATTCATGGTTCTGACTCCGCGTTACATACAGGCTCTTACACTTTGCACATGGCCAAAAGTATCGAGACATAAAAAAGTAGACAAAAGTATCAGGACACAAAAAGGGGCCAAAAGTATCAGGAGACAAAAAAGGGGCCAAAAGTATCAGGACACAAAAAGGGGCCAAAAGTATCAGGACACAAAAAAGGGGCCAAAAGTATCAGGACAGAAAAAAGGGGCCAAAAGTATCAGGACAGAAAAAAGGGGCCAAATGTATCAGGACACAAAAAGGGGCCAAATGTATCAGGACACAAAAAGGGGCCAAAAGTATCAGGACAGAAAAAAGGGGCCAAAAGTATCAGGACACAAAAAGGGGCCAAAAGTATCAGGACAGAAAAAAGGGGCCAAAAGTATCAGGACACAAAAAGCACATGCTCGTTTCCTATGGTCTAAGCTCATGAGGGAGCACCAGAACTAGATTTTCCCGCTGAGCAAAAGTGCCTGAGCTGATTTAGATTTTATTCGCGACTCTTTCTGGTTGTAGATAGAAGGACATGTAAAGATTGGTTAAAGCGTTTTCTGTAAGTCTTGTGTTTTTATGATGTTTAATTGGCCTCTTCTGTCCTTCAACTCCAGAATAACTGAGTGATGCTCAAACCTGTAATTTTTCCTCCTGCTGCATTTCAGAGGCGTCTGAAGAACAACGTCTGACATTTACCTGTGTGCAAACTAAAGCGAGCCGAATCGGGCCGTTACATTTTCCCTCAGGTTTATGTTCCTTTATTACTAATAAGCAGGGGATTTTAAGTTCTTACAGACTTTTAAAATAATCAGCCATCATCAGAAGTGTCTTCAGATTAACATGCTGTTTATTCATTACTCACCTCTGCAGAGTCTGATCTACACGATATAGAATGTATATAACAGAAGAGCTGCTGCTCCAAAAGTATTGGGACACAAAAAAGGGGCCAAAAGTATCAGGAGACAAAAAGGGGCCAAAAGTATCAGGACACAAAAAAGGGGCCAAAAGTATCAGGACACAAAAAGGGGCCAAAAGTATCAGGACACAAAAAGGGGCCAAAAGTATCAGGACACAAAAAAGTGATTTTTTTTTTTTGTGTGCGAAATGAACTATTAAACGCTCAGAAGTTCAGGTCTCCAGGCATTATCTCCTGAAAACTTCTCATGCCACTGTCAGAATTGCCATGTTATTGCAGCATGATTTCAGAAGATCAAATCCAAGCCTAATGCTTTACCTTCTAAAGTCGTGGAGCTACAGGTCTGCGACAGACCTTAGGGTGGTGGTTTCATAACGCCACGTCTTTATCAAATGACAATTCTTCTGACCTCAGGGCTGATCCTGGTATCTTCTGAAGGGAAATCCTCCTTACTTTCTTCTCAAAGTGTCAGAAGTACTGAAGGGATTAATGCAGCCGAGTTACAGAAGATCAAACCCAAATCTGCGAAAAATCACACTGTAAATCCACAGGGCGGTGTCACACGGTCCCCCAGTTCTGCCCGGAGGCCTGCAGAACATCGGCATGGTCCTCATGTTGTCGTTCCACCAGAAAGCTCCTCGAGGAGCAAAGCTGGGTTAGGAGAGGTTCTCCAGCTGATCGACAAGAAAATCTTTATAGTTCAGAATCAGGAGGAATTTCAGTCCTAAAAAGCCTCAACCTGAAGAGGGGTGATCCCTCTGCGCTCCCTCAGACGGAACTGCATCGAGAACCGTTTAAAGAATCATTTAAAGCGTTATCAGGAGTTACGTTCACAAGTGCCACTTAAAACTTTACTGTACAGAAAACACCCCGTGTCATAACCACGTTCACAAGCTCCGCCCACTTCTCCTTTTATGGGAACAAGTCCAAAGCCAGGCTCTATCCTGGTACGGGCTCGGGCAAAAATGGAACAAAAATAAAGCAACATGTTCTTATGATTATATATATATATATTTATATATATATATTTATATATTTATTTATATATATATATAGAGAGAGAGATAGATAGATGGGGCCCAGTTTGGGGGGGTTTCCTGAGATGTTTTCATTGATCACAGGATGCATTAGGCTCCGTTACCCGTTACAGGATCCCTTAAAATCCTCGCTGTTCGTATCCGTCGTTTTCCAAAGCGCAGTTTCTTGGCAGATTCCGAAACATCTCTGAAAGCGTCTTGTTTATTTTTGACCGTAATGCCTCTGCAAAGTTTGATCGAAATGCCTTTTTTTTCCTGCTGTAAAACAGGCCGGTCGCTGCTTTCCCTACCGCACAAATCAATAAGGGAAGGCTTTTTCGGCGTGCTCTGTAGCTATTACTCACGGCCCCCGTGTCATCACCGTAGCACGGTTAGATTAGTGCAGTGCCGGCGTGGGTGGAGATGAACCCAGACCAATAAACAGAGGGCGTCATCCGGCTCCATCGTCAGGCACGGCTATTGTTATTCAAGTCTCTAATTAGCTGAGTCATCTGGGTTTGGGGGGAACGAGCGACTCGGAGTTATTCGTTAAATCTTTTGTGTCTTTTGATTCGTTATTCAGCAGGCAAACATTACAAAACACAGGGTTTATAAAGGTCAAAACGGCGGACGGACCATTATTTGATTTCATTTTTAAGCACTGATATGCCATATAGAAATAAAACAAGTCTACTTGCTTGGCTTTGGGACCTTTGTGCTGTGAAAACGCCTTACCGATGGGTCCATAAGCTTTTTTAACAGATTACAGGTAAGAGGGGTTTTAGTGACAGATACGGGAAGGGTAAAGCCCTGACAGCTGGCGTGATACGAGTCTGTGAAATGCAGAAATGTTACGCTTTAAAGAAACGAAGGGAAGCTGAACTAATGCATGAGCAAAGCTGCTAGAAACATGCATTTTTATTTCAGTGTCCTAATATTTATGGCTAAACCAGTACAACGTGTTTAGTACTGCAGTTAAAACGGTTCATACCCCCTCGCCCTGGGCAGGGTACGTGGGGCGGGATGAGCAGGGCATGGACTAGCATGTACCCAGGATGTACCACTGGCACTGGTGCCCATGCCAACGCAGTGGTACGCTGGAGAACCACATGCCAACTACACGCTGTTCTGCTGTACTGTATGTACCTGTGCTAGGAGTGCATGAGTAAAGGGGGTGTGGCTTCTCTACCTGTCTGTTTTATTAGAGGAGGTGTGGCCTCCTTACATATCTGTTTTACTGAAAGAGGTGTGGCCTCCTTACATATCTGTTTTACTGAAAGAGGTGTGGCCTCATTACATATCTGAGGAGGTGTGGCCTCGGGACCTGTCTGTCTTATTAAAAGAGGTGTGGCCTCCTTACATATCTGTTTTACTAAAGGAGGTGTGGCCTCCTTGCATATCTGTTTTATTGAAGGAGGTGTGGCCTCTAGACCTGTCTGTTTTATTGAAGGAGGTGTGGCCTCTAGACCTGTCTGTTTTATTAAAGGAGGTGTGGTCTCTGGACCTGTCTGTTTTATTAAAAGAGGTGTGGCCTCCTTACATGTCTGTTTAATTAGAAGAGGTGTGGTCTCTGGACCTGTGGCCTTTATGCATTTAAGTGTTTGTAAGGGTGTGGCTCCACTGAAGGCTGATCAAGAGGCGTGGCCTTTGTACCTGTGTCGCTACGCTGGAGAAGGGGAGTGGCCTATTTCCCCTGTCCCGGGTTATGCACTGTAAAGTGTCTCCTTCCACTGTGAACGGTATGGTTTAGTTTGAATCCCAGTAAAAAAGGGGGTGTGGCCTGTGCGTCTATCAGTGCTCGTTAAATAGGCGTGGCTTATGTCCATCAGGATGCCCGTGGTACGGTCTAAAGCAGATATAAGCAAACGGAGATATTGTGTCAGAGCGGCGGCTTTTCAGCTTCATTCGATTCCTGCCAACACGCGCTAATTTATCCGAATTATACACCGCAGCGTATCGAGTGACTGTCCCCGGCCTGGCGCTAATTAGTTTCTGGCTCGGGATCAGATCCCATCATCTTCAAGACTAGCACAGAACGGTGCGATTGATGCTCGGCACATCGGACGCGATCGGACGGCGAGAATTCAGCGCTGAAGTAAATAGGAGTGATGAGTCAGACTCTTAACGAATTGGTTTGTTCAGAGGACGGTAATCAATTGGACTCTCGATCCGGTCGAGGTCAGGGCGGCATTTAATTATCCAGAGCGATGCCTGCTGAAGGTCGGCAGGAAGAGAGGCGCCTGAAAACAGGCCGAAATCCGGCACAAACCAAATGGTAGGTAATGTTCGGGCGTCAGGGAGAAGCGAGCAGATCGACGTCGTAAATTTGGACGCCTCGCAATCTCGAGATGACAGACTCGGAGCAATTTTCCTTTTGGCTGCCTCCGTCGATCAAAAACAGCGTAAGACATCCTTCCGCCCGCTTGAACTCCGCACATCATCCGTCCACCGTATCGAGATTGAACCGATCGTGTTTCTTGCCTTATTTCTCTAAAGCTCGGTGCGTCGTGCCACGCCGTAGGTTGGCAGACACTCGGAGCGCGGCGGCACTTTTCATTTCCGCTCTCGAAGCATGTACGGGGACGGATTAGCATTCTGACATGCACTTTTCTCCATTACGCAAGTATCTAGGTCAGTGCAATTCAGGGAGGAAGAGCTGCAGGATCACGTATAATATGTTCTGATTTTGAACGCTCATATGGTCAGGAGGATAAAGATTCCTGTTTGTGTTTTTGAGATTAAGGTAGAACGGTTCTTCTGTCTGGACGGCACAGCTGGGACTCAAAACCAGGCCATTCTGTTGGTGGGCTTCCACATGAGTCCAGTATTTAAGCCAAGATAACCCTTACCCCTAACTTTTAACCCAAAGCATAAGCTTAACCTAGACGAGTGTTAACCTTAAACCCCTAAAACTTTACCAAATCCCTAAACATGTACCCCTAAATCCTTTATCCCTTAAACACTATATCCTAAACCCCTTATCTTCTAATCCCTCCATCCTGATCCCTAACTGCTAAACCTTATCCCTACCCACGGTTATAATCCCTAACCATAACCCCCGATCCTTAGCCATTAACCCCTTAAACCTTAAATTCTAACTGTTAAATTTAGCTCTTCCACACCCATTAACCCTAAATCCTAACTCCTATCCCCTAAACCCAAACCCAACCGATCCAACTCCTAATCACTAAATCCCAACTCCAAACCCTGAACGTTTACTCTTTAAACTCTAACCATAATCCCTAATCCCTAAACATGAACCCCTTACAGTCTATAAAACTCCCCGAAATCCTAACCCCTACCCCTAAACCCTAACCCCAAGACTTGATAAACCCTAATTCCTAACCCCAAACACCAAAGCACAATCCCTTAACCCAACTTCTTAAACCTTTAACCAATTCCTATCCCCCAAATTTATACTCTAACTATTTATTCTTACACATTACAGTCCCTAACCCTTAAACCTTAAACCCCCTAAAACTTTAACCCCAAACCCCAGCTCCTAACCCCCAAACCCAAAGCTCTATACCCCTTAACCCCAATTAATAAAATCAGTATCATCAATATAGGATCAGCCAGGGACGTAATGTCCTATCAGAGCAGCTGGGCTTTGGGTTCAGGACGAGGTTTAGCATGAGGCGGTCGTGCCCCCGTTGCTTGTGAACTTGGAGGAGTGATATTCAGAATAGGTCCCGTGAGGTTTAAGAAGAAATTAGTGAGTAGGAAATCGCTCCATTTGCAGGGTCACTTTATAGGGCGGCTTGTGGGATTAATTTAACAGGCTGCCCACATGCTCGGCTCTCACAGGGAGAAACACTGATTTGGATTGGCTGATAAGCCCAAATCCTTTTTCATTCCCAGTTTGTTCATCTTTCTAACCCGGGCACGCCACCTAGGGTGCCAATACTTATGAACAGACCGTATCAAAACTGTGAACTCTTGGATGTCGTCCAAATTTTGCAAGCCACCCAAAAACAAGGTTAAAAACACGACTATTAGTGTGGAGCTCAACAAACCGAAGGCGTGTCCACAAACTTTTGGACATATAGTGCATATTGGATTTTAATACCATATCGGCTCGAACCTGGGTCAGCCCTGCGGCTTTCCTAAAATACTCCTCACATCGCACTTTGTGTTTAGGTCATTTCAGATTAATTCCGAATCGGAAATAAACCCGAAGTCTCACAACTCGTCTGTAATGAGATCACTTTCCGGTGTCGCTTTCCAAACACAACACAAACACACAAACACCAGCCTGATAATGGCGGTGACATCGCTTATCTGGCCCCGGAGGAATGTGCACTGGTAACGGTGCAGTCACACCGACTGAAGCTCTCGGTGCAGCTCCGCACTCAGCTTGATTGCTAGCCTGAAGGCATCACTGTGGCTTCCTGATGTAGGAACCTGACCCAGAGGAACTGCAGAACAGCGTTGGCCAGGGTTCTGTATCTAAATAAGACTAAACTCTGCATGGAAATAGAGAGAGATTTCATCTTTAAACTGACGCTGGTGTAAATCTACCAACGGGGGTGGCACATTGGCACCCTGAACAATCCTGGATTAAGGGGGTAGGAAATCTGGAAGTTACTAAAGTGACCAGGAAGGTTGGTTACTTCATCTTCCAAACGTGTCTGTGTCTGAGGGGAAGGGAGGCTTGTTGGGTGATCATCCACTTTCTCATGAACCATAAACCCATAACCTTTACCCCAAATCATAACCCCTACCCCAAACACCAAATAATAATCCTAAAACCCAAACCCATAACCTCTACCCCAAATACCAAATAATAATCCCCAAACCCATAACCTCTACCCCAAATACCAAATAATAATCCCCAAACCCATAACCTTTACCCCAAATCATAACTCCTACCCCTAACCCCAAATAATAATCCTAAAAACCAAACCCATAACCTCCACCCCAAATACTAAATCCTAACTCCTACCCCAAACCCCAAATCCTAACCTCTACACAAACACCAATTTCTAACCCCAACCCCCAA
>JAVSBV010068845.1:0-23625 GCA_033117975.1 Parotocinclus spilosoma
TATGCAAGGTCAGGTAAATAAAGATGTTTGTTAAAAGATATTGGTATTTCAAACATTAATAATATTCCATAATTGGTACATATTTTTTTCCATATCGCGTAAGTGTATATTATGACTTTAATAATTCAAGGGAACTGAAGAAAAAGTATTCACATTTTACACCCTTAATATTTTAGTCGACTAAATTGACTGTAGATTTAGTCAACTATATTCTTATGATAATAAGTCGACTAAAACTAGACTAAAACTAAAAACAACTCAGATAACTAAATAATGGCTAAAACTAAAGGACATTTTAGTCACAAGACTAAGACTAAAACTAAATCAAAATTTGCCGTCAAAATTAATACTGTTTACTACAATAAGAAGACCAAAACACACCATGGGATACAACATGACTCAAATTGACTATGCAAGTGTTAAGAATGCAAAATGTATAAATTTATTATTAAAATACTGTCCAGTGCCTCACTCACACTTTATTTCACTGCATGTTACATGGCAAAAGGGTTCAAAGAAAAGATCAGTGATCGCAGGAGTTCTGTGCTACAAAGAACCTGCCACCAAAGAATACCACAATAGATAAGGGCAAGAGGTGAGGCTTAACCCTGCTATGAGTGCACACTATGGTGCGCTGATGCATACTGGCAGAAATATAAGAAATTTTCACTGTATCACTGCCTACACTTTTATGTCTAACATGATCTTTTGGAAGCGATTGGTTTCGCTAAACTTTGTGTATTTCAGACTGGACAAAATCTAATTGACTTTAGACTTCCTCATCCAAGTTACAAAGTCATTTGCATATTCTCTGCCTGGGAAAAACTGACCAACCATAGTAAACAACTGTTTACCCAGAAAGGGGACAAGTGGTGGAAATGGCCATGAAAATCGGACATTATTCAGGCTCCTACCACCTTCTCATTGGCCGCAGTATCCCCAAGACAGTAACTGGCTCATTTTAGTGCTTCTTATGAATACTGTGGAATTGTCTGTAGCATAACGCCCCACTGAGATGCCAGTTAATTTTTTGCAGTGTACATTGTTAGACCACAGAGAGTTGTTGGAATCTACTGTCACTTACCAGCATGTAGAACAAAACCTTTGTTTATTTATACTTGTGTTCTGCTATGATGTTTGGAAAATGCATTACAAAAATATAATTCATGGCTCTCAATGTTCCAGAAATGTTGTTTTTACATTGCAAACAAAATATGTTAGCTTTCCATTTAGAATCCATTTCATTTTTCCAACCCTGAATTATCATAAACAATGTTAGATCACCATTAGTCTCATCATTTGCTGAGAACATATAAAATGTTCTATTAATAGCTCCACAGACATCTTTAGTTCTTTCTACAACTTTAAATACCATACAAATTTGACAATTCCTACTGGTTCATTTTCAGGTCTCACTAAATTGTAACAGATAACAGATTGTTGCCATCAAAAGAGAGATCCTTTTTGTGTGCAAAGAATTATAGCATGGTACAGCAAACATTTTACAACACAAAATTAGAAAAAAAAAGTGTCCACAAAAGGCATCAAAAGGCAAGGTGTGAAAAAATGGTAGGAATGGAAAAGGAATATTCAAGGAATCATCTTAAAGGAATTACTGTTGCTCTAAAATCTCAGAAAATGGCCCTGGCAAAAAGGCACTGGCACAGCCCCATACCATACCATGAAAGACTCTGGGTTGTTCCTTTTTGTCACGGGTTTTCCTCCAGAAAAGATCTGGAAAACTGATTCACCTGACCCCAATACATTCTTTTGTTAATGTGTTTTTTTGCGAATGTAACTCATACTGTAGTGATTGATAAATGTTTGTAGAGTAATCCCTAACCCATGTGGTTATATCAGCTATTGCTGAATGATGTTTACTGATACAGTGCCATCTGAGGGATCAAAAATCACGGCTCTTCAGTTTAGGCTTGCTCCATTGCCCTTTGCACATTGAAATTCTTACAGATTACTTGAATTGTTTAATAATAGTATGAACAACCAGAGACAGGGTGCAAATCCTTGGTAGGGCAGATAAACTCACACACTCATACAAAAATTCACACACCAAAGGTACTTTGGTAACACCAGTTAACCAAACACACATCTTCGAAATGTGAGAGGAAACTGGAAACACAGACTGGGGATTTCATAACTTTGAGGCAGCAGTGCTAACCACTGCATTTCTGTGCTGCCCCAAATACGCAAGTCACTAATCAACAAATGAATAATTTGCTTACACATTCTTTGAGAAACTTGAGATGCATTGGGGTTTGTAGATACCACCTCTGACACCTTTTTAAAATGTAATCATAGTTCGTTTTCTGGTTTATAGAATTTAAGCAAATTTACATAGAGAATGTAAACTTGTGGTGAAAACTGTGGCAGTTCTAGACCAGTTGAAGTGGGCAGGTCAGTCTGGGGCCAGTGGATAAGTTAGAGAGGCCAAATACTTTTTAACTACATGTGTACTGCAGGCATTTCGCTAAGTCTCTTTGCAAATTAACTGACATGTCAGAACTTCTTGATGTAGAAATACACTAAAGTACACAAAGTTATCCCTAAACTATAAATGCTACCTGGAGATACACTAAGCAAGTAACATAATCGTTCACCCAGCTGACATTCATAATTTCAATTTGTTTTAATGGAGATATCCATTTTGTGCCCTTATCCTTTACAGATATATTGCACTACAGGCTGAGGGCTGATTAGGGCTGCAGCCAATATATATTTTAAAATACAACCCCAATTACAACGAAGTTGGAACATTTTGTAAAACATAAATAAAAACAGAATACGATGCATTGCTAATCCTTTGCAACCTATTTTAAATTGAATACACTACAAAGACAAGGTATATAATGTTCAAACAAACTTTTTTGTTTTTTGCAAATATTCATTCATTTTAAATTTGATGCCTGCAACACGTTTGAAAAGAAACTCAATAAGTGTTTGGGAAATGAGGACACTAATTGTTAAAGCTTGTTGTAGGTTGAATTCTTAGAGTTAGAGTTTTAACTTTACACTTGTAAATGGAGAGATGAACTGTGTTCACTGACAATGGTTTTCTGAAGTGTTCCTAAACCCATGTGGTAATATCCGTTACAGAATGATTTATGTTTTTAATGCAGTACCACCTGAGGAATCGAAGGTTACGGGCAATCAATGTTGGATTTCAGACTTGCCACTTACTTGCAAAGAGTTTTCCAGATTCTCTGAATCTCGGAATCTTTTGAAATCCCTAAATTCTTTGCAATTGCATGATAAGAAAAGTTGTTCTTAAACTGTTTGAATTTTTTGCTTATGCAGTTGTTCATGAAGTGGTGAACCTTGTCCCATCCTTGTTTGTGAACAGCTGAGCCAGTCATATATGAAGGATGAGTGCCATATGTGTGTATATATATGCTATATTTTCCTACTATTTTAAGTGCAACTATAAACTACATGATTTTAATGACATGCAAAATCAAATGACAAATAAATATGCAATATATATTGAAATTTGTGGTCCCCAGAAAATGTCACACACATTACTAATTCATCACACTTGTCAAATCACGTGACCTTCTTTTGCCAACTTCCTGATATTTTACGAAGAAAAGCATTTTGTTGTGAATTTGTTTAGTTAAACCCATTGGTATGAATTACTTTTTTCAGATGTAAAAAATAAAATACAAATGGAATGAATTATATATTTTAATGTATGTACCATGATGGACATGTGGGTTAACATTTTGTAGCATCCATTTTGGACTCACCATTCACCAGTCCACCTGCTGGGAAACCGGCACTGCTATTAGAGCGCCACCAGATGAGAACCACTCCAGCTCAGAGAGGTGATTACTCATATGTTCAACCTCTCATTACAACATGCTGCTGTTCCTACATGTCTCAAATCATCCACTATCATCACTCGGATAATGTGGGGCCAGACCATGTAGAGCTTTATACGTTACAAGAAGTACTTTATAATCAATGCGGAATTTAACTGGTAACCAGTGTAGAGACGACAGAACAGGACTAATATGATCAAATTTCTTAGTTCTAGCTAGAACTCGAGCTGCTGCATTCTGTACTAGTTGCAGTTTATTTAGAGATTTACTAGAACATAAAGTGTTACAGTAATCCAGTCTCGAGGTTATAAATGCATGAACTAGTATCTCAGCATCTTGAAAGGAAAGGATATTTCTAAGTTTAGCGATGTTAATGAACTTCAAGAAGTTTGAATGACTAGTCATGAAATGATTTGAGAAGCTTGTGCTTTCATACATCAGAACAGTCATTCCACCTGACCTGGACTCAAAATTCAAAATCAGAATCAAAATTGAACTCTATATAAAGATGTTATTTGTAGATTTTAGTTCTGCATTTAACACAGTTATCCCCCACAAACTAGTCAGCAAAAATATCAAACCTGGTCATTGACTTTTCAACTCCCTCATGGGCAATGGACTTTCCAACAGGATATCCATAACGAGTCAGAATTGGCAACCACACTTCCTCAACCCTCATTCTAAACCCAGAAATTGTACAGGGTTTTGTGCTAAGCCCTATGCTTTTCACACTGTTCACACATGACTGCATCCCCATTCACAGCTCCAACATAGTAATCAAATTTGCCAACTATGCCACAATAGTTCGTCTGATTTCTGATAACATGGCCTACAGGCAGGAGGTAGCTCATCTGTCTGAGTGTAAAACCTATAACCTGGTCCATAGCACCTCTAAGAAAAAGGGGATAATCATTGACTTTTTTTGAGAAAAAATGATATACTGTAGAACATCACCCCTCTCTCCACATACACAGAGAAGCAATGGAAGGAGTGGAAAGACTAAAGTTTCTTGGAGTCTTTGTGTCCGAACATCTGACATGGTCTCCTAACACCTCACATTGACCAACTGCTCTATAATGTAGTGTGCAAGCTGTCCCGTTGCTGATCTGCACATTATTTGCACAGAGCTCCAACCCTTGGATGTGTTATATGCTAGTCGACTGAAAAAGGAGGTTATTTTTTGTTCTATCACTCTATTGCAGAGATTCCATGAAAAATTACATTTTAAAATTCCATTGTACCAGGGACATTTATGCATAGATAAACTTTATTTAAAGCTGTTCATTGTTTTGCATTAAACACCATATGTATCATATGCTTAAATAAAACAAGGCAGAATTAAATGAAAATAAAATGGGAACAGTTCCAGTCATGATTAACAGTTCCCTCTTAATCATAACCTAGTAACATAGCACAAGATAAATAGTAATTGCAGTTTAGACAATGTACTTTGTTGGACAGTTGTGTGTTTTTTAAAGTGACTAAACGGCCATTTTAGCTTTTGGTTGTATGCCAAATATAACAAATTTAAATGAAGTGACTTATTCAGAGTAGAGAGATAGGAAATTTTGGTCTGAAGTATGTCACTGGTGTTTCACTGTGTCACTGATGTTACTGACTGTTTTTCTGTATTAAATGAAAGGTGTCACATTTGGCTTTATCTTTATGCTATATTATTTAACTACTTATATAATCAAGAGTTCATCATTTCTTGTTAACTGCTAACTGTTTTACTTTGCAAATATTTTTGGAAGTAACTGGTTGTGCAACTGAACAAACACATTCAGTAACAAACAAAAACATAAAAATAAATCATGTTTTTAAATTATTAAGATAAGGTAGCACCACTGACAAAATGGCTGTACACAGAATCTTTAAATAAATGCACAAAAAAGATAAATACATTAACAAAAAAGATTTACGTGTATTCATACAGCCCATAAGTTATGTGATAGCTCAGTCTAATTTTAAATGTTAGAAAAGGAAATACATTTTAAGATATAATGCCATTCATGGATTTTTCTGCAGAAGAACTATTGAAAGTGTAAGACAGCTGCCAGATTTAATACAGATTTTGACATGCCAATTTTTAATGTTGTCACAGAATTCAGGAAACTTTGCTCATCTTAATGATGGAACTTTTCTGGAAAACACAAAATAGCTGAAGCGTGAAATGGAGAGACTGGCAGAGTGAATGTACACATTTAGATTCAGAGTATCCAGATTATGCAGAATATGCAGAGGTTGCTGTTGCACTTGTCATGAAACGTCTTATGAAGAGAGAAGACAAATATGGGTGTATTGAGAATACAGCCTAAAATTAAAAATAGAAAACTATACAACCAGTTAGTGTATATAGTATTCTCACTATCACAGTTATTTTATTCTTATTTATACTTTTTTTATTTGCCCCTAAGCAAATACCTAAGAGCCACCTGGCCTATGAACCCTGGCATTAAGAGGACTTCCTGTCACTTTTGGAGAGAATCCAGAAGATTTCGTTAAGACATAGTTAAACATTAACGTGTGTGTGTGTGTGTGTGTGTGTGTGTGTGTGTGTGTGCGTGTGTGGGTTGTAATTCAATAAGTCAATACTTTGGATACTGTTTTTAAGTACTGAATGTTTTGACTGAATGATTTTCCAAGATGCTATTAAAGCAGACGTGAATGGGCAGACTTTTATCAATGTTGACAATGGGATCCCCTTGTGAAACAAAGTTGGGCCTTGTGAAGGAGGGCACCATCCCAATCTGTCTGTACTCATCTGTTGTGATTATTCTTGAGGGCAAAGTTGCAATGGACAATCTGTATGATCACCAACAAGCTACATGTCTATTGTTTGGGCTCACATATGCCTTAAACACAGTCCCTGTAATCAGTTTATTTTCCAAAATAGTTGGTATTAGTAGATGTTTTAATCTACACATAAAGTCATGTTTTATTTCACACAACCATTTGTTTACAGTTGCTAAAATGACCATTTAAGTGCACACTAGCTTTGTTATCTGTACAGAGTGTGTAATAGCACTACTTCTGTGGGTAATGCCTTTGTTTGGAATGTAGAAATGTAACCAACCTTTATTATAAATGTATCTTTATTATAATTTATTTTCACACTCGTCACATTGAAGTATGAAAACTAAGTGAAGTGCGCAATCATCCACAGGTTTTGAAGATTTATATTTATGGCTTAGAGTTTTATTATAATATACTTTATTACTGTTAAAATGTTTCATTTTGTTTTGTCAGTTAATAGACTGTCAATTTTAACCTGTTCCAAACCATTGACCACAGTACTGTCTCTATCAAGCTGTTGTGCCTTTGAGAAAAATTATTTACCTGTTCAGCACAATTGTAAGTCACACTGAGTACATTTCAGCCATGTGATTACATTAAACTTTATCAGTCTATTGGAGCATGTTTGGGGGAACAAACAGTACTGTTGTATATCAAACCACCTGAATAGGATTGTTGCTTTAGTAAACTCTGATTCTACCCTCTCTTAATTTACCTTTCATCAATACCCTGCTAAATTACATGAATGACCTGCTGTGAAACAGCCATATCTCATCATTAGGTTGTTTGATTTTGATGAATAGACTTCTGTCCACAATTCCGTACACATATGCAACCTTAATAACTCTCAATAATGCTTCAATAATGCACTGTTTACTTTGGCATAATGTAGAGAGCAATTGATGTTGTGCAGAGACAATAAGGTACATCACTTCTGTCTTCTTTGATGCTGTGTGTATATGGGGGCATTCGGAAACCTTTTCATTTTTGCAAGTTGTTTACCTTAGGCATGAGTATGATTTATTGAGATTGTTAAAAGGAATGGCTTAAGCCCTTGCTATTTTGAATATCCGTTATGGGTTGTGTGTCTCACATTTCAGTAAGTAACACTAGACTGGTAGTTATAATGTCTTGCTATCATATACTGCTTTGCAGTCAAACTGTACATATAATAAAAATACTTATTGTTCATGTTATTTGGAACTGTATATTTATGGTATTTATGAACATTAATCTGAATTGCATGGTTAAATAAAATGCATATTTTAATTGTGTTTTCAATGTTCGTCATGTTTAATCATATTAGGTATGTTGTGATTTGATGAACCCTACAGTTTTTTTTTCAAATATATTCCTTTAACCTTTTTTAATGATGACTGTATCTCTAAAAATGTCAGGATGAATAAACACTGGTAATCCCATTTCTTTTTTAAGGGAGGCAAGAACTGTGTGATGCTGTTAAGAATGTCACTCCGGGCTCAAAAAGAATTTATGCCAATTGGCAGAGGAAGTCACACTGCTGTTTCAGAATCCACGTGAGGAAGGCATTGAAATAGCACTGATTTGACAATTATCACCTTCTCCGAGATGAACATTTCATTCTGAAACTGAATTTATTTAAGAAAAACCCTTGACATTTTTTAAAAACTCTATCTCACATACATTTATAATACATGCATACATACATGGAAAATGTATAGTTCATGTTTGTGTGTGTGAAAGAAAAAGAGAGGGAGAGAGAGAGAGAGAGAAAGAGAAAGAGAGAGTAAGAACAGGTGGGGGTGGGTGAGAAGAGGAGAGACAGAGGGAGATCAGGTGTTTGTTATCCTTGTTTGGACAACATGTCCCCTGACAGATACTTTGGGGTGTGACGTCAGCGGAGCAAAGATGGCGGAGGCAGATGCAGCGTATACAGAAAAACCAGGCTTTAATATCCAAAACGACAGGCAAACACATAATTCAAAACAGTCCAGAGTCAAAACACAGAGCACGGCAAAGGTATCCAAATCAGCAAGACAAAATCAAAAACGGGAAAACGGAGCAGAACGGCAACGGTAAGTACAGGCGATGAACATACAATGGAAGCGCTTAGTAACTCAGATGGACCAAGAGACTTAGCAAAGTCAAATGGCAAACCGGATGAATATATAGGTGTATAATGAGAGATGAAGTGAGGCTCAGGTGTGTTTGGTTAGTACGCGGGAAAAGGTGATTGTGTGCGTGCGCCAGTATGGTCCGCTGAGCAGAGCGTGGGCGTGACAGTGCCCCCCCTCCAAGGACCCGTCCGGGTCGAGCCAGAGAGAGAGCCCACGGGCCGTCGTGCTGGAGTGAGCTTGCGTGGGCAGCCGCGGGAACGGGGAGCCGGGCGGTCCGGGTGAGCTGCGTGAAACTCCCGAGTGAGGAGAGGATCGAGGATGTCCCGAGAGTCCACCCAAGAGCGCTCTTCCGGTCCGTAACCCTCCCAGTCCACTAGATACTGCAGCCATGACCCACGCCTCAGGGAATCCAACAGACGGTGGACCGTATAGGCGGGGGCCCCGTCAACCTCCACTGGGGGCGGCTCAATCGGAGGTGCATCCGCCAGCGGACCAGGGACCCAGGGTCTAAGGAGGGAAACATGGAACACAGGGTGAGTGTGCATATTGGGAGGTAAGGAGAGACGGTAAGTGACTATTTATTGCGTTTCGCTATTTTAAAAGGCCCAATGTATCTGGGTCGAAGTTTTGAACTCCCCTGTAGGTGGAGGTCCCGTGCTGAGAGCCAGACCCTATCCCCAGGTTCAAAGGTCTTCTCCTTACTGCAACGACGATCTGCCTGGGCCTGGTATCTGCGGATAGCCCGTGTGATGTGCTGATGTACCTGTCCCCAGACCGACTTGCTCCTGTTGATCCAGGCATCCACGGTGAGGTCGTCCGAGGGTGTCGGGTCCCAGTGTGCGAATGGAGGTTGGAAGCCGAGGATGCATTGAAACGGTGTAAGACCCGTCGAGGAGTGGCGGAGGGAGTTCTGAGCTATCTCTGCCCAGGGGAGAAAGCGTGACCCACCAAAACCTCGATGTCAGTAGCTGGTGGGTCTGTGATTCCCCCGGGTGTCCTGAAAGCGGAGAGAGATGAGCCCACGCTAGAAGTCAATCCCGAAAACTCTGCGGGACATACTTCCTGTTAGGGGGAACCTCCACAGGTTGACGTGTCCGTGTCAAGACCTACAAAACATGTTGCTGGCAACACCGATTCCGGAGGTTCCGTGGACTCCAAGAAGGGTTCGAGACTTCTAGATAAAGCATCCGCCTTTGTGTTCCGGGATCCTGGTCGAAAGGAGATGAGGAAGTTGAACTGGGAGAAGAAAAGTGCCCAACGAGCCTGACGTGGGTTGAGGCGCCTGGCCGCCTTCAGGTACTCCAAATGCTTATGGTCAGTGTAAATCGTGATCTTGTGCTGTGCTCCCTCCAGCCAGTGTCTCCATTCCTCCAGAGCCAATTTTACCGAAAGCAGTTCCCGAGCTTGTGAGAAAAAAAAGCCACAGGATTTAATTTGGGCGGCTCCCGGAGACGTTGGGAGAGGACGGCCCCGACCCCAATGGAAGAGGCATCGACCTCAACCACAAAGGGGCGACTAGGATCCCAGTACCGGAGCTTCAGTGAACGCTGTCTTTAGGTTCTGGAACGAGTCTTCAGCCTGTGTGGACCAGGGGAGGGAGTGAGGTTTGCCTTTTAAGAGTGCCGTGAGGGGAGCCACAATTCAGACACCTTATTGTCATCCCTCGCCACCCCCTGAGGGGAAATAACGTACCCCAGGTAGGTCACAGACTGTGTGTGAAAGACGCACTTCTCCGCCCTTACCCTGAGTTGGTTCTCCAGCAGTCTCTGTAGCACTAGTCTGACCTGGGTGATGTGTGAATCGAGGTTGACCGAGTAGATGAGTATGCCGTCGAAATATACTGTTAACAAAACAACCCAGCATGTCCCGGAGAACGTCGTTCATGAAGGACTGGAATACGGCTGGTGCATTAGCCAGGCCGAAGGACATCACAAGGTATTCGTAATGGCCGGAGCTTGTGCTAAAGGCCATCTTCCACTCATCCCCTACCTTGATTCGTACGAGGTTGTAAGCGTTTTGGAGATCCAATTTGGTGAACCAACGTGCCGTCTAGAGTTGTTCTAAGGCCGACGGCACGAAGGGGAGAGGGTAAGTATACCGCTTGGAGATTTTGTTGAGCTCACGATAATCAATACAGGGTCTGAGAGATGAGTCGGACTTCGGTACAAAAAAAAATCCAGCGGAGATAGGAGACTTGGAGGGACGAATCAAACTCAGGTGAAGGGATTCCTCAATGTATGTGCTCATGGCTGCCTCCTCGGCAGGAGAAAGGGGGTACGAGCCTTAGGAAGCGTTGCATCCTCCAGTAATTCGATGGCACAGTCGTAAGACTGATGAGGAGGAAGGGTCGTGGTGGTACCCTCCCCGAAGGCTGCAGCCAGGTCCCTGTATTCCTGGGGGACGTTAGGCGGTAATACAGCTGACTGTAATGGATTCACCTGGACCGAAGGAAGGCGGAGACAGTGACAGTTCCGAAAACAGAGACAAGCTCCTTTGTGGACCAAGAGATGACTGGGTCATGTTGGCGGAGCCAGGGAAGGCCCAGGATCACCGAATGAGTGAGGGAGTCCAGTTGGAAGAATGAGATTTCGTCAAAGTGAGTGGCACCAACTTGGAGGAGGATGGGTTCAGTGATACGGGTGAGAACTCCGGGTCCTAGAGGCTGTCTATTTGCAGCAGTGACCCAGCGTTTCGTGGAGAGGTAGGAGCAGGGGATCTTTGGTATCAGCGAGGAGAAGGGTCACAGGTATGGTGAAGGATGTGAGGCACGGAGAGGAACTAACCTGGGATGCGTCCCTGGAAGACCCACCACGCACTGAGGTCCGGCTGAGAGGCGAAGCCAGGTCAAAATCATTGCGGCGGTTCTGATCAGACCCACAGTACATGCACAGCCCTTGAATAATGCTGCACTGGCGCTCCGCGGGCGTAACCTGGGTCCTTCCAACCTCCATCGGTTCCGGTGTGGATCCTGAGACCGTGGGTATGGGTAGGCGACGGTTCCGTGGTCGGGTCCCCAGCATTTGGTCAAAGCTGATGGCCAGGGAGATGAGCTCATCCAAGGTGAGGTCCGTGTCCCGTCCTAGAAGCTAGTTTTGAAGGTCATACCTCAATCCTTTACGAAAGGTGGTTTCGGAGTGCTGCCTCATTCAAGCCACTCTGGGCTGCCAGGGTGCGGAATTGGAGGGCGTATTTCGCGGCGGAACTGGATCCCTGACGTAGGGCGAGAAAGTGTTCCAGGAAGTAACCCTTGGCATTTCTCAGGGTTACCATCATACTTATCTGGTAATCTGATCTTATAGGCTGCCGTGGGCGTGGCTTGGCGAGGTGGGCTGGGTGGAAGCGGTACTGTCGCTGCAGAGGGCGGGGCTGCACCCCCCAATCCAAGCTGCGTGGAAAGAGCTTGTACCGTGGGGGCCAGCGAACTAAGGGCTTGATGATCCACCATAAGCTGGCGTACAGCCTGGGTTACCTCGCCCAGTTGGTCACAAAGCTCCGGTGGGGGGTCGCTAACAGCAGAGCGATCGTCAGTAGGAGCAGCTGCTGCCTCCATTACGGGCTAAGTCTAATGTGACGTCAGCGGAGCAAAGATGGCGAAGGCAGATGCAGCGTATACAGAAAAACCAGGCTTTAATATCCAAAACGACAGGCAAACACGTAATCCAAAACAGTCCAGGGTCAAAACACAGAGCACGGCAAAGGTATCCAAATCAGCAAGACAAAATCGAAAACGGGAAAACGGAGCAGAAAGGCAACAGTAAGTACAGGCGATGAACATACTATGGTATGGTATATAGTAACTCAGATACACCAAGAGACTTAGCAAAGTCAAATGGCAAACCGGATGAATATATAGGTGTGTAATGAGAGGCACAGGTGTGTGTAGTTAGTACGTGGGAGAAGGTGATCGTGCGCGTGCCCCGGTATGGTCCGCTGAGCAGAGCGTGGGCACGACATGGGGAAATAAAAGATTTTAGTTTTTGCATTTGGATATAGGTGTTCATGAAAGCCAACCAGAACAAATTGAGTGAAAATCATTCATAACAAAACTGTTTCCATAAATGGCCGGTTTCTTGAAAATGTTTCAAGTCCCAAAATGTATATAAATAAATAAATAAATAAATAAATAAATATAATAATAATTATTATAAGTCTAGTGAAGTCATAGTCACGTCATATTTATTTATATAGTGCTTTTTACAATGGAGCATTGTCTCAAATCAGCTTTACAATATTAGAGTATGTTCTATGGCCATTCCCAAATAAGCAAGCCAAGGACAGCAGTGGAAAACTTTGGAGAAACCTTGGGATAGCCAAAACTCACAAATAAAATATAAACACAATATTGAATAGAATAGCACAATTATTTTTTCTGACACTTTAGGTCAGAGTCTCTTTAGGTTCTTGAGTAGAAAAGTCCCCTGACCACTAAAGGATGAAGAGAGCTCTAATGAAAACTAGTAGAGTAATGGTGACATTGAGGAACATCTTAGCATTTGGGGCTGGAACTGGTACTGGAGAGAAAAGAGAAAATGTAGAGTAACATAG
Source organism: Parotocinclus spilosoma (assembly GCA_033117975.1). Classification (NCBI taxonomy): domain Eukaryota; kingdom Metazoa; phylum Chordata; class Actinopteri; order Siluriformes; family Loricariidae; genus Parotocinclus; species Parotocinclus spilosoma. The sequence continues at coordinate 13,274 of JAVSBV010068845.1, forward strand.
TTTCTAAAAAATATTGGAATGGATTAGAATTTGTCTTTCTCTAGAGTGCATAAAATTATCAAAAATTCAAGGAATATACAACCTTTCATTAACAGGAAAGGAGAGAAGTTGTTTGATGGGTAGCACAATGAGAAGGTCCTGGCCTAAATCCCCAGGTGGAGTGGTCTGAGTCTTTTCTGTGTGGAGTTTGTATGTACTCCCTGTGTTGGTGTGGGACTACTCTGGGTTGTCCTAAGAATTATTTTTTTTTTTTAAGTGATCCTAGTCTGTGGGAGTGTTTATAAGAGGTTTTAAAGAAACAAAGAACAGATTCACAAAGCTCATAAGATCGAATTAACATCAACAGTTCATCAGCTCCTTGTGAACTGCTTTGGCTTTTTATTTTTTTCCTCTTAGTTATGATTTTGGTTGCTTTGGTGTTTTAGGCTTATGTTTTATTGAAGGATTTAATATTAAGATAAAGTTAAGATAAAGTATAAAATAGGTTAAGCCTTAAGATGGTGTAGGTAAAGAGTTGTTCAAAGTGCCATGCTGAAATGACACACTGATTTTTATGTAGATTTATAGGTAATTCTGCCTATATGACTATATATGTACTGTGCAAATGTTTTATATAGTTTATATTATGTTTATTGTTTATTTAACTTTTAGTGGCCATTGATATCTGTAGTTCTGAAATTACAGACGGTAGTCCATCTGTTTCTCAACATAGTTTGTTACTATTTGTGGTACTATTTGTGGTGGTGCTGTGTGTCACACCCACGGGCATCAGTGTCAGAGTGTATTATATGTGAATCAAACACAACAGTGCTGCTGGAGTTTTAAACCACTGCATTGTCACTGCTGGACTAAAAAACTGTCCACCATTCAAAAATGTACAGCCACCAGCCTGCTGCAGGCAGCATCTTCTGACCACTGATCAACAACAGATGAGTTGCCTGACATCTATAAAGTATAGAGATATGGTGACTGTCTCTAACAAAGTGGCCAGTGAGTGGACAATGTTTTACAACAGAGAATCCAATCCAAACCACCAAAAAAACACACCACCACCTCATGTCAAGTCAGGTTTATTTATATAGCACTTTTTACAATGTTGCATCGTCTCAAAGCAGCTTTTGCAATATTATATTATCTTAAAAGGCCAATCCCAAATTGAGCAAACCTAGGGCAACAGTGGAAAGGAAAAACTCACTGAATGTTGTAAGAAAGAAACCTTGGGAGAACCAAGACTCAAAAATGGACCATCCTCCTTGTGTGGCCTAGATGTTAATTGAAATAGTTAAGTTTGTAGTAATAGTAAAACTAAGTAAATAATAAAAGATAAATTAAACAAGATAAAAAATATGCATGCCTGCAATTATTTTGCCCAATACACAGAGTCACTTTAGAATATTGAGTCCTCAACCGGAAGTCTTTGGAGGCACAACATCCCCTGACAACCAAAGGATAGAGAGAGTTACTGCCCTCTACTGTACCTCCAACAAACGTTAAGTAGATGTCTACCAAAACTATTTAGGAAGTACGGTCTTAGCTGGCCAGTAGCAGGACTGCAGTCAAGCTATCTAAACATAAATTTGTAAACTCTATTAGTGTTATTGCCGCAGTTACGAACACTCTTAAACTTCATTATGTTTAAGCCAATGATGTCAAGAGAATAATTAATTTTATAATTATATATTTTTTTATTATATAATTTTATATACATTTTATCTGGTCATCTGGTCTACTCCACGTTTGGGTAAGACAAAGTAAGTGTTTATCAGCGATTAATTCATTTACAATCAATGCTTTGCTTGTAAGTGATCTAATGTTAAGTAACCCTAGCTTTAATTTAAGATTGTTATTTCTATGAATTTCTATGAATATATCTATATAACCTGCTGTAGGCTTGATATCACCTTGCCCATGGTTTTCCAGCTGTTTGCTTAGAGACCCTTTAGCAGCTTTGTGAAACATTACTTTCAGTAACTGTAACCTGGATAATAGAATTCTGTCAAAAACTGCTCTTGTCTAAGGCATGGCAAGCTCTCATGGATTTCTCAGGGACAGGTTATTTATGTGCACAAAGCCATTACCTGAGCTTCACTATGTTGTTCTTGTCACAAAGCATCAAGTAGATTATTCTCTCTCGTACTGGCTTAAGACAGACTTTTTTCCAGCTCCTTCTTTTCTTGTTATATGAGGACAGACTTGCTGATAGTATGCAAATGAGAAAGAATAAGAAGAACAAACCTTTCACTATATACTTGCTGAATATTTCAGTTTCTTTACTCCTAAGGTGATGCCTTTTTACAAATTTATGTCATATGTTAAAAAACTGCATTTATCCAGTTCTGTTCATCACTTTGATAAAGAATACTGGTTACAGGCATGATCTGGCTTTAAACTTCATACAGCCTAATTCATTCATTTGCATGTCAGATGAATACAGTGGAACATCACAACTTTCAGCATAGGACACATGCCAGGAACCAACCCTTGACAGAGTGCCAATCCAATTGCATGGCACAAGGCGTACACACTCTCACTCACACTAGGACTATGACCAGGAGTCACCAACCTTCTTAGGACTGAGAGTACAGAGTAATATAAAGGGCTACTTAAATACAAACTTACCCAATAACATAGTTGCACTTTAATAATAATAATAATAATAATCAATATTTAGATTTGTAAAGAGACTGTCTGATGAACATTAACAACAATTTACCATGGTACAAAACAAAGATACAGTGTGGAAAATAAGTATTTGGTACAAGGATTTTTACAGTTTAAAGTTTATAGTTTTTCTTTAAGAACCCTTCCAAATCGGCACTCATTACCTGTATTAATTGCACCTGTTTGAACATAAAAGACACCTGTCCACACACTCAATCAATCACATTCCAACCTATTCACTATACAAAAAGCTGTCTAAGGACACCAGGGACAAAATACCTGCACAAAGCTTGGATGGGCTACAGGACCACTTTATGAACTACAGGACTGCTCCATATTGAGGGGAGGATGGATGGGGTCATATATTGTGAGATTTTGGCCAACAACCTTCCTTCCCTCTATAAGAGCATTGAAGAAGGGTTATGGCTGGGTTTTCCAGCATGACCGTGACCCGAAACACTCAGGAAAGGCAACTAAAGAGTGGCTCCGTAAGAAGCATTTCAAGGTACTGGAGTGACCTAGCCAGTCTCCAGACCTGAATCTAGCATAACATTTTTCTAGGGAGATGAATCTCAATGTTGCCCAGTGACATCCCTGAAACCAGAAAGATCTGGAGAGTTCTGTTTTTCTATTATTCTGAATACTTATTTCATGCAAGAAAATTTAAATTAATTAAAAAAAATCATACAATGTTATTTTGTGTCTTTCACAGTTGAAGTGTTATAAAATTCCCGACCTCTTACATTTTTTCCACTGTATATTTAAACATGCAACCTTATTTATATATGGTAATCTCAATCAATCTGCATATAAAAACATTAGTTATTCCATCTCTGATATTTTTGTAAATATATTTATTTCTTTATTTACAAATGATCACTTCTTTAACCTTTTAATCATTAAATATCACACCTTAGAATCATGTCCAGTTTAAACTAATGACTATGAATGTAACATTTTTAAACAAATTATAAACTTTGTATTTTGTACAAATTAAATTTGTACAAATTAAAAAACATCAACTCTAACACTTTAATGAATCAAATCACATTTTAAATAAACATCAAATCTGTAGCATTTTAGCACATAAACAGATCTGCTACATGTTTTACATTTTTTATTGTTCGAATGTTTTATTGTTGCCACAGTGTGTCACTGTCATCTCTTTCTTTGTCTGTAAATGTCTGTTAGTGGGAAGCCTGGCACTGCATGCTGTTCTCCAGTGTACTGTAATCTAGGGTATAATTTGACACTGAAACTGTGAGAAAGTCTGGATGTGCATCAGTAAGGCATGTGCTGTGTTTAAAAATGCTGATTCACAGAGATAGATTGAACCTAAAAGGCAGGCAACTTTCATAGCTGCAACTTTGCAACTTTGTACTTTTTATGTCTACAAGGGAGTTTGAGGTCAAAATGGGCTTTGAGGTGGAGGTCATTTTGCAAAGGATGAATCTTCCCAGAATCCAAGTTGAATGTCCACTTGCATAAAAGTTTTTGAAATGAACGACGCAGATGGCTCAAGTTGATCAAAGTCAGAAAACCTGTTTTCAAACATTTGCCCAAGTCTGTTTATAACTTACCATACTTTTTTGCACATTTGTCAAAGGCTCTGGATAAAGAGGTATTATAATTCAGCACTGACTGCATGGAAGAAAAGTGCAGAACTTTCTTTCTCTGTAAATGCACTGAGAAAATGGTCATCATAGCTTTTAGCAGTTACAGCACTTGACAGTCTTAGACTGTCTTAGGCCTTGCAGCTCACAGCTTCACTGCATTGTCAATGTCAACTCCTCTCATTGCTGTCTTTAGGGCAGTAGTGTCAGGAGCATTTGGATAAACCTTGGATGACTAGAGAGGTATGAAAGCATAAAACACCTTTTTTAAATCTGACAATGTGGTGGCTCTTAGAACAGTTAGAGCCAACCTGAACCGTGCCATTGGAGTCGCAAAGCATGCTCATGGTGCCACTGCTCAAAAGGTGCAGAATTTCTTACAGTATTCCTCAAACACAAGACAAATGCGTCAAGGCATTCAGAATAACATCACCAATCTCAACGATATAAATAAATATTTTGGAAGGTTTGAGGGGCTTAATACCAGTGTAGAAATCTTCTCCTCACCCTGATACTCTGTCTAGATATGGTGGATGTCCAGAGAACCCGGTTACCACCCGGTTGCACTCAGCCCAATCATGATGAAGTTTCAAGAGGCTGGTAAAACATCACATTACCTTCAAATTTCCTCGTTCATTTGGCCCATACCAGTTTGCCTACTGCTCCATACAACACTCCTCATAAAAGACAGCAGTGGAGAAAATCAAGTTCCTGAGGGTACAGATAATGAAAATTTACCCTATTCACTGATACTTAAGCTCTGGTCAAAAGAGCTTAGCAGCACATTCACATCCTGAGACGCATGAGAAGAGCACAACTCCCCCCCCCCCGCCACCTCTCACAACCTTTAACAGAGGCACTGTGGCGAGCATACTGGCCAGTTGTATAACTGTCTGGGCAGGAACCTCAAGTGCCTCTGACAGGAAGTCCTTGCAGCGGATGGTAGAGACAGCTAGAATCATTATGACCTCACTTACACCCATAAAGAACATTGCAACAAGTCACTATCACCACAGACTGTTCTCATTGCTGGCCTCTGGAAGAAGGTTCTGCAGTCTTCATAGCAGAACAGCCAGGTTTAAAAACAGCTTCTTCCCACTTGCCATATAACTGCTGAACTCTAATTAAAATGCTACAGTCTTTTGTGCAATATATTCATTGAATATTTATTCATATAGGATGTACATAAGTATTACTATTCTTAGCTCTACTTTGCATTACTTCTATTACTGCTGCTGCTTATTCCAATTTACCAATTTACCGAGCCAAATCAATGGAATGGAATGCACACTGTGTGGTGTAAACTGGAATGACAGTAAAGTCTGTTTTAGTCTAAATCGAAGGATAAACATCATTAACTGCAATGTACTGCTGCTGTCCACTGTCCACCCAGACTGATTGCACTGGGTGATAAACAAGACATTGTTGTCAAGATGTTGATCCAGCTGCTCTGTTAAGTTCCCGGACATAGTCGACACTTTTCTATCCCTCATGCTTACATTCAGTTGGACATCGGAGAGAGAGGAGGTCACATCAGGACTCCTTTTCTCATTTTTAAACAAAGTTTTTGCTATTATCATTTTTGCTTCTTTCAAGACCTCTCAATCACAAAATGTTTTTTTGTTCTTTGATAAAAAATGTGCAGCTCTAAATGAAGCTTTAGTTTCTTTTTGTGAAGTTTTAAAAGCTTCCTTTAACTCACAGGTTTTTTCTGCCTGTAGTGTGCTGTGTGCTGCCAGGTGGGTAGTTAGCATGGAAGCTTCGCCAACCGGCCCGCAATTGAGACATACACACTTGACTCATCATAAAAAAGAATACTTCTTTCGAATAATTGTGCAAATGGTATGCTTTCTTTCACTTTTATGCCATGTTTTTTTAAAGAGGTGAATAAAAATCACACCTAGCTTACTGTCGTATCTGCGCTCGCTAGCTTGTCCAATCAAAAATTTAGGTCTTGCATAAGAATCTTTGACCCCTGACAATTAAAAAAAAAAAAATCTACAGTAATGCAAATGTAACTGAATAAATTAGACTGAGCTCCATGGTGCTATTTTTAGAAATGTCCCGCAGCCGACTTACATGGTCCCATAAGGTGACCAGGTGCCACCACCATTTTGGCTCCCCCTGCTTTAGAGACACCAACTTGTCTTTGGACTTTGGAATGTGAGAAGAATCCTGAGTATCCAAATGAAATACACACCTACACGGGGAGAACATGCAAATTCCACACAGCTTGAAACCAGGCGTCAAACCAGAGGTCAATGTGTAATGTAACAGCTCTAATCACTGCACTACTATACTTATCATTTTACTGTCTCATGTCTAGCTAATTCTTGAGCCTGGGTGATCAGTTTCATGCTATCATCTTAAAGCCTATTAATTCTATTAATTCCCCCCTCTTAAAGCCTATTAATTCTATTAAAAAATAAAATTTGAATAAATAATACTCTATAGTTTTGGAAAAATGAGTACTTCATTTGTACATTTGTTGATTATTTTCCAGTTATGCCTGTTTTATGATGCATTTCCTTATTTTGTTACATTTTAATTAAAAAAATAAACAAAAACGAATGGCATTTCTATTCATAAATGTAATTTAACAAAGGTAAAGGGAACAAATTTAATATATGTGTTGTTTATAGTACTTGCAATTGATGAAGTAAACATCTGCTGAGTATTGTAACAAAAAAAGGTTTGATTATGTTGAATTAAAAGCCCCAAAATGCAATGGGTCCACCAGACCGAGCAAGACTGTGTAACAAAAAAACGAAGACCCTATAAAGGTTAAACACTTAAACAGGTGTCTTAACACCTCCTACCACAAGGTATGTATGCTAATATGCAAACACAGGCTAACTATTAAATGAAACATCAATTTATTATCTGCTTAAGTGAAAGTTCCAAGTTTCCTCACTTATCTTGATGCTGAGAGACTAAAGCCTATCCCTGGGTGAGGCGTCAGTCCATCTGAGGTCCCCAGTCTAGTGCAGGGCCCTGAATCTGTGCCACCCAACCTTCATGGTGAAAATCTGGTTGGAATCCTTCGGTATGACTCTTTGCATCCGCTTTCTCTCTTGCTGTTAACTTCAAGCCACATGAGTCACACTTCTAAGTTAACACAGTTTCCTGTGACATGCTTTGATCAAAATTTCAGAAGGATCAACTACCACACCACCTTTCTCAAGATTACAGATTTGTATTGTCTGTTTATTTAAATAATAATGAGCCATCGCTCAATCCACCCCTTTAGTGATTCACAAAAAGATACCAAACCAAATATCTCATTTTGTCCTACAGAAATTAATCTACCAAACTAACATCGTTCAAGTCGTTCAAGTATGTAAAAACAGTTTTTAGGATTACAGTTATTAGAATTACCTCAGCTGCCAGCATTTGCTAGAGCTAAATGACCAAACAAACACATTGCTTAATACTTTTTTGAACATTTCAATTTCCATTTGCCATAGACAGGTGATACTTCTTAAAGAAGCAATGCTTTAGGGAAGGACAAACCAAAAATACTGCAAAATGCACAGTACTTTTACTGCTAGTGAAGCCCATGCACAGAGGTGGGCTTAGTGTTGTGCTACACCCGCATTAGTCTTTCAACCTATATACTTTTTTCAAATAAATGTCTTCTAAATAGACTACCAGAGAAGCACAAGAATCAATATCTGCTAGACCTGTGAGTCAGACTGTTTTTACATGCTGTCCTGCTGCTGCTTAACTGTAGAATTTTGAGCTTAATGAATGAATAACACTGTAGTGAGATATTTGATCATTTGATACAATAAAATATTGAATTCTGCCTAAATCAACAAATAAGACAGACACTTTGGTAAAAAATTTCATTACCACATTTAAATAAACTTAAAGGGAAGCCAGGCTTCCTTTAAGCAATCGACCGTGGTTGGTAGAGATACCCCAATGCATGTGCACAAGCACTAAAAAGGGAACTTTACATAATAAGTTATTATCCATTTAATTTATTTAAAAAGTTTAGAAATACATTGTAGATTTTAATACTTTTAATATAGTGACATTGTACAATAATGCCTTTATATCAGGACATATACAATTTAAAACATTTGCAATGGTGCAAATAAACACTAATACTTAAAAGCGTGTGATGCAGTTTTTAAACAGAGTACTAGAACTCAAATTCCTTAATGTTGCCTTAATACTTGTCATACCATAATCTTGTTGTTTAGTGCATTTAAAGACGCCAGGGAGCGAGCATGAGCTTGAATGTGCATGCAATTAAATGAAAGCCAAACCGGAAAACGTCTTATAGAGTGCGTGTTGTCGGGTGGCTACTCTAGCCGGGGCATATCTCGAGTCAGCAGCCGACTAGAGTCAGACCCAAGAGAGCTTAAAAGCGCTGGAGCGCCGGGACGCGTATGCTTCTAACGCCCTACCAGGTGGCTGCTCTAAAGAGTGCAGAGAACACTGAAGCGCCAGAGGGCGAGCGTAAGCTCTAACGTGCACTTAGGCCGGGGGTGGGGGGCTAGGTAGGTGCCGACGACGAAAGAGCGCAAGCTCAGAACGTGCGCGAGTACGGGACAGGAAAACCCGGGGGTTTTCGAGGGTTACCTGCCCATTCACATCCATCGGCCATAAAAAGCCCCCGGACGTTACCACTATCTCTAGGGAACGCTAGGGAACGCCGGGTGCAAGGTGGTCTGGTGGTCAGCACCGGTAATGCCAGCTACTGTATACAAACACTAACTGACAAAAAAATATAATGCATCCTGATAGAAATGTCAGACTGCTGCCTTTGTTTGCAGTGTTGTTGTAAAGGTATCAGAAACCTGGACTGCTAATCTAATATTTGAATTACTTACATATATATGATCACTGCAATTACACATATATAGAATAATATTAATTCATATTAATAATTACACAATTACTCAATGTATGGTCTTCATAGCAAAGTCTTCAATCTTTTCATCAGACCACAGAATATTGTTTCTTACAGTCCTTTGGTTGTTTTTTTGTTGTTAGGGTTCCTACCTTCGCCCTGGAGCGTTCGGCCGTCCTCGCCAGTCGCCATTACAGAGCTATCAGTGAGGCAGCTTATATCCAGTGAACAATTTACGACCTGATTACGAACAGCTGCGTCTCCTGCTATTTAGGTGCGGGTTCTAGCGCTGTTCGTTGCCAGGTCGTCTCAACTCGGTACCCACACTCGACCACCTGCGCGCTCGCGCACTTACGTGCACCTTTAGGTTATAGTGGTTACGTTCCGGGGGCTTTTTTGTTCTGAATGGAACGTGACCCGGCTCGGCTTACTCACGCCATACGTGCGCCTGAGCACATGCTGCCTCCTGACGCTTCGGCGCCTTTCCTGATCTATTCGCGTTTGCGCTACTAGGACACCCGAGTTCATGCTCGCTTTCTGCTGCTTCGGTGCCTTCTGTGACTTATTCGCACTCGTGCTACATGCTCGTCTGAGCTCATATGCTCGCCTTTTGGCGTCTACCGCGATTTATTCGCGCCCCCGCTATATGCGTGCCCGAGTTTACACTCGCCCTCTGGCATTAGGACTACCTCAGTGCCTCACCACTTGGGAGACGTCCCAAATTGTGCTCTCTGCACGCCTGCCCCGTTGGTGCTTCGGCGCCCCCTCGCGATCAATTCACGCGTTGGTCCCAGTCGGGACACAAGACAGTGGCACGCCATTTCTTTTTTGTGTTCAGAAGCTTTTCGCTCACACCCTATAACTTTTTCTAGATTATTTTAATATATTATTATTATACGTCGTGGGATTTGGTCACTCCCTCATACTTAGGTCCTACCTCAAATCACAACACTTTTGGTAAACTCCAGGTAGGCTTCCATGCATCTTTTACTGAAGAAGGGCTTCTGTCTGACCATTCTGCCATAAAGGAAGAGTCCTGGTTCACACTTTTTCTATTTAGTAAATATGGAGGCCACTTGGCTATTGGACAGCAGAATGTCTAATCAGACAAAAATATATATATATATATATATATATATATATATATAAGGTTTTCACTACCTTTTCCCTCGCAGTGCTGCCTCGCTGATTGCTGTTACAGAGCAATCAGTGAG
>JAVSBV010068846.1:0-10340 GCA_033117975.1 Parotocinclus spilosoma
TGTGTGTGTGTGTGTGTGTGTGTGTGTGTGTGTGTGTGTGTGTGTGTGTGTGTGTGTGTGTGTGTGTGTGTGGTTTTGTAGGAAATGCTCTGACAAAGTGTGGCGAAGTGGAAAAGCAGATTGGTGGGGCGGAAAGGGAGTTCATCCAGAGCTCGGCTATTAACTTCCTCACACCATTCCGAAATTTTCTGGAGGGTGACTTCAAAACTATACTGGTGAGTTCAGACTGGTGTCAAGGTTCTCTCTGTGAAAACTGTAAAAACGTAATGGGCACAAGTTGTGTAGTTTTAAGGTACATCTGTTTAACGTCTGTTCATTTTAACGACAGGTTTTTAAATTTTTGTTTAAATTGTATTATAATGGGAAATAAATCAGTAAACTGCTGTTCTTGTCACTTGAATTTGTAGTCAGTGCTGCCGATCCACGTGCGGAGGCGGGAGTTAAAGCTTGAGCAGAAGTCCTGTGTGTGTGTGTGTGTGTGTGCGCGCACTCGCGTGTGCTCATTAGCTCACATTTAGAGAGTCAGTTCCACCTCGGTTGTTGTGTTTAGAGACTTTTTTGTGTGCAAGAGAAATGAACGAGGCATATTTGTTCCAGAAAAATTTCAGACTGAATAATGTCAGGTATCTAATGCATGTTACTTCTAATACTTATTATACTTATAATAATTCCACTTTAAAGGTGATTTGTCACTTAATTTTGTTCATTAAGAGGTTGCAGTTTTGTATAAATTACATTGTATAAAGTAAACTCCAGCAGTGTTCTGAAGAAGAAGCTGTACGTATGTGTGGAGGGAGCTTGAATTTTCTTATTTCAAAAGGGGCACTGTAGAAGATTTTTTATTTTTTTTGGGGGGGTGGTGTTTGTGAACCCCGGTGGGAGTTTGAACAACAAGAATACGAATTGTGATGTTTGACTGCCAGGCAGTTGACACTAGGGCTGTCCGGTTGCCACAGAAAATGAGTTCTATCAAAATTTAAATGAATTAAATTGTAAAAAAAATAAGTTTAAAGCTGTAAAAGTAAGTGATATCAGCAACGAATATAGAGTATAGTCACTGTTATTTAATAGATCCACAAGAGGGGGCGTTTCAGCATTTAATAATCAAGTCAAGCATTCAAAGGTGCAATTGAAATTATTAGGATGAAATAATATTCTTTTTGCTTATGTTTAGAATTGTTCATCTTAGAACTAAATAGGTGTGTTTTCAATCTGTTTTTTAAGCAACAGTCGAGATTTCTTTTAGTTTTATTGCTGACTGTTTTATTTTAATTTTAATTTTCAACAAAGTTGCACCAATAAACACATGGCAGTTACAAACCAGAAAGAACAAAAACATTTAACAAGGAAAAAAAGAGGAAAGGAGTAGGGCATTAACCAGAGTTTTTAAGATTCACCAGAACCTGGATGTTAGCTTTTCTAAAGGGAGCAAGGAAGACGGTTGAGAAATCCACATCCTCGTTGAGGCGGCCTGATGAGAGGACCAAAGCAACAATATGCACTTTTTTGCTACAAAAACCAACAAAATAAAAGCCCTTCTCATCCAGTAATCAAATTTTTCGTCAATCTGACTGTTCAACAGATACAATATGGGAGAAGTTTACTGTTTTAAACCCCTGTTTTTTATAGATATTAATTGAAGGAGAGTAAGGGGAGTTTTTTTTGTTGTTGTTCAAAAACTTGTATAAGGAAATGTGTATCGTTACAACCCTACTCATGAGTGTAAACAGCCTGCATTTGGACTCTTAAACTGACAAACGATAAACACTATTTCTCCAAAAGCACTTTTCAAATTCCTCGGACTCTTTCTAGTTTTGTTATAGTCTAAGCTGTTAGGAAATGGGAGTGGTTAAAGTGGTGGTATATGATTACGCAGTCATTCCTGGTATAGATTATTGATGATTCAACATTAAAATGGGGATGTTCTGCATGTATGTTTTTCTCATTGAATTAAAAAAAGATTTGAATTTAGGCTATTGACCGTGCTAATAAACAGTATTAGTATGCCATAATGTGAGATTCAAAGGCGAAGCTTGCTTTAACCCTTTGAGGACCAAGGGACATTTGTGCCATACCTTTAAATGGACACCTAATGTGATTGAAACATAAAGGACCATAAGTTGTTTCACTCGTATTACAAGTCCATTAAAATGGGACAAATATGTCCCTTATTCCTCAAATGATTAAAAAGGACACCGAATGGAAGTCCCAAGTTCCACTACAGAAACACATTCACCCAGATCAACCTCAGGCAGTAAGATGGCTGTCTGTGGCTGGAAGTGCAAGAGTGCATAACTTCAGCTGCCCTCTACGTGGGTGTGATGCCATTCTTGTTTTTCTAAATTGTAGAGTGACGCTAACCAAATGGTGAGCTCATGTTTACAAAAAGAACAGATGGTCGAGTCTGGGTTTGTGTCGAGAGCCAAAAATGAGCTGAAATGACACTTTTTAAAAAGGAATGTATTTAAATGCTGCCGTTTCCAGCACTGTCAATAATAAAATAAAAATGTTACGTACGAGCAGTAGTTACCACCACGACATACATCTAATGCCGCCGATACGTGTTTGAATGAATCTTTTTCCCATCAACAGAAAGAACGTAAGCTGCTCCAAATTAAACGACTGGATCTTGATGCAGCCAAGACGAAGCTTAAGAAAGCCAGGGCGCCTGAAGCCAGAGCTGCCGTGAGTTACACTTTCTTTTCCATAAGCCGAGTTAGATAGCAAGACCTCATTCGGATAAAAATGGAACGCTCTCATCACTTATTTTTAACTAGTAAGCCAAATTCTGCATTTACAGTCCCATGTACAGATAGACACCAGCATGAGAGCTCATTAAGCTCAGATTTCTCACAGAAGTATGTGGTGTAACCTTCAAGTTTTTTAATTAAATAATGAAATTCTCAATGTCCTCGTCTCTTAACAGTGGTTGCTACATTTAATTCCAAGTCTGCCAGGTTCCATAAGAGCAATAAAGCAAACAGGTCTATGGAAACAAGCTGCGAAGAGCCAAAGTGTTTTGGAGTATGTGGACCTGGCAACCATGTTTAAATCCCCTTCAAGGCTAAGTTTGCGTACATGTACAGACTGAGAAAACACATGCATGCGCTTGTGAAATCCGATTAGCTAACTGAAATCCAGATCAATTTTAGATTACAATTCTTTATCAGATTTTTAGGCCTTGGTCTGATCTGGCAAATTGGACTATGTAGTTAACACGAGCGCTTGTATGAACAGAAATGATGATTGGATTATTAAGTGCATGTAAACACACTCACTCGGCCATTATTGTTGTACTGGGAAAGTGCTAGATTAAAAAGCTGCAGCATTACTTTGAAGACTGGAATCCACTGAGTGATCTACAATTCCTGGGTTTGTTTGTTTTATAACTGAAATTAATCTTTATTCATTAAATCTGCTTTGTCATCAGTGAAAATACGTTTGCATGCACTTGCAGAAGATCAGATTATGTCAGTAATCCGATCGAGTTTAAATGCATTGGAGTAATAGGAATACAAAATTTGATCTTGCAGTGCCAGGGTAAGTGAAGATGTGGGCAAAAACCCTGTAAAATACACCTTTTTTACACACCTCCAAGTTTGAGAAAGTTTATACATTTACCACAGAAATGTATCCAGTTTTACTTAATTTAATTGATCAGAACTGAGCCTTATCGAAGGTCTGCTGCTGCTCCTGCATGGCACAGCCGGGCGTTAGCTTTTAAGCGCCACTGCAAAAAGAAAACTGGAAGTGACAAACGCATGGCATGTTTTCCCGTGAACGCAGTTTAGTCATTATCACCAAGATTGTTAAACACACGGCGCTACTATACATTTCAAATGAACGTTTTCCTTTGATCGCTTTAACATTTACTGCACACAAAAATTAACTAATGAAATATTTTTATTTAGGTTCCTCTTATACAGCCTTGATGAATCTCTAAATATTCACCCTCCCCATAGCTATTTTTTTTTCCTGTCTGTGTGACAGAGGATTTCCGGGTTTGCTCAACAGCTTCACAACATTTCAAAACACAGGTTTGTTGAGGAAAAGACTATATATCTCCCTCACAAGTGAAACAGAACTTCAAGGCTTTCAACCAGGGGTGGTTTTTATGATGATCTTGGATCATGAATGAATAAAATGTCTCTGATCTGCCTTCATACTAAACCCATTTTATTATTTGGGCTGAAGATTGTTAAGGCTTCCCAAAGTGCTTTTACAACCAGACAGTGCTCCTTTTACTAGTACCGACACACATCTATATCACAGACTGTGGTCCACAAAGCTAAGAGTGACGGGTGTCCTGGAGCGAGACCCACAATTGCTTGCATTTTAAAGGTGTTTGTTAAATAAATAAATGTATATCAAGATCTACCCATAGTGGGCACGATCCTAAAATACAGGGTAAGTCAAAAGTCACAGGACACATTGTGGACCATCACCATTGTTGGGGTTTTTTGTCAGTAGCGTTTTTTCAGGCAATTACTATATGGCTTGTCGTCAACAGTCCCGGTTTCTCTGAATTTGGCTATGAGGGATGTAACCGTGCTGTGCTAAATTGGCAAAATATTTTGGGTGTTGTTGTTATGATACGGCAGCTGCGTTCCCCGGACATCAGAATGATCAACTCCATCTTGCAAATCTGATATTAAATCTTGCGGCAACCGATTTCTGAGACAATTCTGGTATTCTTTGATCTGCTACATGACCCCCTTCCCATTGGGGAAAAAAAAACTTGCCCTTGATCCAATATGACGTCCGTGTTCCGGAGATTTCCCATTACTTGCTGGGTTGTTCAGACATGTCATTTTCCCTTTTGTTTTTAAAATAAAAGGGTGTCTTGTGTGACTCACCCTGTACCAGTGTTAATTTTGTTGATAATCTATTTTCGTCAACAAATCTTTTGTTCATGACGAAAACTAAACGATAACTAAACAAAAACTACTTACAACGGTTAAAACTATGACGAAATTAATTGACACTTGCGTCCAGAGTCCAGTACCTTAACCACTAGGTTACCACAGTCTATTTTTGGCACTAATGGCACTGCTGCTTTTACTGTAATCAGTTAAAGAATGTATTATATAATGTATGCAATTTATTATGAACAATGTCTTTATTTCTCAGGCATAGCAAACCTACTCATAATCAATATTTTATTGTTCTGCTCAATATGCAAGGTCAGGTAAATAAAGATGTTCATTAAAAGATATTGGTATTTCAAACAATAATAATATTCCATAATTGGTTAATACATTTTGCATTTCGTGTAAGTGTATATAATGACTTTAATAATTTAAGGAAACTGATGAAAAAGTATTGACATTTTACACCCTTTATATTTTAGTCAACTGAATTGACTATAGATTTAGTCGACTATATTCTTATGAAAATTAGTCGACTAAAACTAGACTAAAACTAAAAACAATTCAGATAACTAAATCAAAATTTGCTGTCAAAATTAACACTGCCCTGTACATTTGTACAACACATGGCAACACAGCAGAATAGCTGAAGGCACAAAGAAGTTAGTGACTGAAAATTATCATCAGTTCAATTTACACACCAGTGAAGTCACAAGCAGTGGTTGTTTGCTAAATATTGTGTGGGAGGAGCACAACGGCCCCACTAAACCAGAACAAAAGGAACCACAGAGTCATGCCAGATTGTGCTGAATCAAAAAGTAAAAAGACTGATGGGTCCATATTTAGTGGTGATATCTGAAGCTTTTTTTAATCTTTATTTTTTATTTTTTTTTACAATTTCAAGTGCTCTTTATGAAATTTGAATTTGACAGCTTCTTCTGTCTCGTATGGATTCGTATTATTTCTGTTATTTTGTGGAATGCGTTTTATCAGTAAATAAATAAAAGACTTAATTTCCATGTGATGAGCTGCTGATTGCTAGTGGCACTGCTTCGTGACTGTTATAATGCAGTGTTGGTTTGCCTGCTCCGTAAAATGTCTGCACAAAGTCTTAGCTTGTGTCTGTTTTGTAGTTTGGTGCATGGATTGGTAACATGCTAAGCACTAATCACTATCACTGTTTTAAAATGCTGCACAGAAGGAATGTTTGTGGTAAGAAGCTTTTTTGTTTTTGCATTTTGTGCTTTATTGAGCATAGTCTTACTTTAGTGATGTCTCGTTCAGCTACCAAGGTTTAGATATACAGTATCTCACAAATGTGAGCTAACCCCTTACATTTTTACACTCCTTACAACTATTTTATCATATCTTTTTATGGGACAACAATGAAGATATGATACTTTGATACAATATAAAAGTAGTCACTCTACAGCTTGTATAAGTGTAAATTTGCCGTGCCCTCAAAATAACTCAACACACAGCCATTCATGTTTAAACCCCGGCAATAAGTGAGTACACCCCTAAATGATAGGCCAAATTCAGTTCAATTCTATTTGTATAGCGTTTTTTACGAGAGACAATGCCACAAAGCATTTACATTGTTACATAAACATTGTCACAAATTATCTAGCCAAATAGCAACAGTGGAGGGGAAAACTCCCTGAGATTAAGAGGAAGAAACCTTGAGAGGAACTGTCGTAACGTGTATCGAGAGACTCGGAGGTCCCGTGCTGTGCTGCGGTAAATGATGGAAACAAGTACGCCGCCAGAGTTCAATGTCACTTGCAAGGGCTGATTTATTAAGCTTTGTTCCCCATAAAAAAACACCAAATAAAAACTGAAAAAACAAAGAAACCACGGGTAGACACATACAGATGTACAGCCCCAACAAACAAAAACTTTTTTCCCCAAACATTCAATCTACCGCCTTTATATGCGCTTAGCCCACCCCAGACTAGACCAATACTAACCCCAGCCCAACTCGGGGTAGTCTTTACAAAGATTCAAATCATTTGCACGCTCTATAAACATACCGGTTACCGAATGGACATCTACAGGCATGATTTAATGGTAGTAATTATTGTAGACACACTCAATACATTTTAGATGTTACACCAACCCATATACGCATAATGATGCCCCCCCCCCACTGTATAATAAAACATTTAAATGAAAAAATTGTGGTCAAATTGTCCACATTTTGTGTGCCCATCATTATTTTCCAGCACTGCTTTAACTCTCTTGGGCATGGAGTTCACTAGAGCTTTACAGGTTACCACTGGAATCCTCTTCCACTCCTCTAAGAGGACATCACAGAGTTGGTGGAAGTTAGAGATTTTGCTCTCCTTCGCCTTTTGTTTGAGAATGCCCCACAGATGCTCAATAGGGTTTAAGTCTGGAGACGTGCTTGACCTTGACCCTCAGTTTCTTAAGAAAGGCAGTGGTCGTCTTAGAGCTGTGCTTGGGGTCGACTGCTGCCCACAGCCGGCAGCACTCATGCAGCCCCAAACCATAACATTCCCACCAACATTGTGAATGTGCAGCATATGGTCTGAGCACTGACAGGTCGACCCTCCACTGCTTTAACCTGCTATATTTCTGGATATGACCCTGAGCATGTGCACACAACTTCTTTGGTCGACCATGGTAAGGTCTGTTTTGAGTTTAGCCTGTACTATTAAACCACTAGTCTTGGCCACTGTGCTGCAGTGTTGCTAATCTACTTATTATAGCCTAGGCAATCTTTATGTAGAGCAACAATGATTTTTTTTCAGACCTTCAGAGTTCTTTGCCATGAGGTCCCATGTTGAGCATCCAGTGACCAGTATGAGAGAGTGAGAGCAATAACACCAAATTGAACACACCTGCTCCCACACCTGAGACCTTGCAAGACTAACAAGTCACATGATACCAGGGAGGGGAAATGGCGAATTGGACACAATTTGGAAATTTTTATTTAGGGATGTATTAAATGTTGTTGTCAGTTGTTACACTGTTATACAAGCTGTAGAGTGACTATTTTTATATTGCATCAAAGTGTCCCATATCTTCAGTGTTGTCCCATAAAAAGATAATATAGTTACAAAAATGGGAGGGGTGCACTCACTGTTGAGAGATACTGTATTTATCTTTTCTCTTAACTTTGACTTGTGACATTTAACTATAATTTACTAAAATAATAAATCATTTATAATTTGCCCAATATACACTCATCAGGCACTTTATTAATTACGTTACACAAATATTTTTCAAATCTTTGATGCTCTATGACCACATCCAAAGACTAAAGTTGTAATCAGAGCTGGTGACTGGGAAAGTCACTGAAGGACACGGCTAACGAAACCAGTTTGAGATTACTTTTGTGGCCATGAAGGGACACATGGTTAGCAACAATACTCAAAGATGCTGAGATATTCAAATGATGATTTATTAGTATTAGCACTGGCATGTGTCACAGAATCATTCACCACCACCCCCACCAGTCTGGACTGTTGACCAGTTTTGGTGAGCCTGTGGCGGCTGCAGATCAACTTTCTGCGTTCCTGTGGTCCATGTATGGAGATGTATTGCTTTGTGGTTTTATATTATACAGAACAAGGATAGTATGAAGCTAATTGTTAATTGTATTATATTTGACACTTTTTTCTCTTTGTTACAGGCTGAGCAGGAGCTGAAGATGACACAGAGTGAATTTGACAGGCAGGCCGAAATTACCAGACTTCTCCTGGAAGGGGTCAGCAGTACACATGTACGTCCAGCAGACACAGCTCATTTTTACACAGTGACCATGCTAATAACAAATGTAGTAAAGAAAGAAAAGCAGGGATGCTTTGGCCTGCGAGAGATCGTTAGCTGCTGGACATTTGCCTGCAGTTTCATTCCGGTCTGGCAGAGACATTGCTGGGAAAGTCGTATTGTGTGGGCGACCATTAACCTGCTGAACAATGCCAATTGGAAAACCTGCCAGGAGAGGCAACATGTTGCTGCAGGACATTCCACACACATGACTGAGCTGGTAGTGTCCCTCGTATCACTACTAGAGGTGTTGTATGCGATAGCTCCCTTAGATCGTCACACCAGTAGTTGAGGCAGAGTGTCCTGCCACAAAAAAGCCATGATTGAAGCGCTCACCCCCAGGCCTCCATACACGATCCTGACCGGCGTCGGATCCTGCATATCGTCGCTACAGACGATATGGTTCCAGCCTGTAGTAGACCAGGTTTCTCGTTCGCATCCCCACTTTGCCTAGGTGCGTGTGCCCTATGCTGGATCGACGCCCTGCCTAGGGTTGATCCTGCCTTGCGCTTTGACCCTGACTAGTATTAAGCAGATTAGAAAACACATGAATGAATGAAGGATTACTCAATTCATAGCTGGTTATTTTTGTGAACAAAGCAGAACACACATTTTTAAAAATCCATGACTTTGCAAGCAATCATAGAATCAACAAAGGTATTCTTATTCTTATATACGTGTTTGTATTAAACACAAGTGTTCATATTGTGTTCTCACTGTGTTTCTTTCACCCAGGCTCACCACCTTCGCTGTCTGAACGACTTTGTGGAGGCTCAGAGCACTTATTACGCACAGTGTTACCAGTATATGGTGGACCTTCAAAAACAGCTCGGAAGGTACAAGCCGTTACTCATACCTTTTGAATATTTCAAAAATATTACACAGTGAGTCATTGTTTACACTGGAGAACAGTTAGTATTTTTAACTCTTTCAGTTGCCTTTTTTTCACTGGGACCTGCTGACCATGAAACTCTTCTTAAAATCGTACAAATATTCTTAAATCTAACCTATATTTGAGATCCCATGATACCATCATATCATGTCATATACAGTCGATTCCGGTTAATAGGACCACCGTTTAATGGGACCAACTGCTTATTCGGACCAAATCCTAAAGTACCGAAACAAATCCTATTAAACACGTGTAATATTATTTGCTTATTTGGACCAAAGAACATGCACAGTATGTACCGTATTTTCCGCACCATAAGGCGCACTGTATTAGAAGCCGCGATCTCAATTATGGGGCCTATTTCTGTATTTAACCCATAAATAAGGCGCACCGTATTATAAGCCGCTATGGGACGCCATTTGTTAAGGAGCACTTGTTAAATAACACCAGCATTTTCGTCAAATTTAGCGTTAACACTAACGTTTGTTCAACATTTAGCACTGCCTAAATTGTAAAGTGCACTTGTAAAGTGTCTAAGAAAATTTTATTAAATAAAACAAATTATCACTAAATATCGTCGGCCTACTAGGTTTATCCACGTGAAAGACCATCATTGTAAAGCAGGAAGTACAGAGCAACGGCAAAGTCTTTATGACTTAAATAGAAACAACAAACAGGAAAACGGCACAGCTTAAAACGTACATAGTCATTTAATAATTAAATATATATAGCATTTATCCTAAATATTTGTATGTAGATTTATATTTAACATTTAGATTAAATAT
>JAVSBV010068857.1:0-10340 GCA_033117975.1 Parotocinclus spilosoma
AATTTCCCCACTGTGGGACTAATAAAGGACTATCTTATCTTATCTTATCTTATCTTATCTTATCTTATCTTATCTTAAAGAGATCATCACTGATATATAATGTTAGCAGGCCATTCTGTAGGAATGGAATGCAGTAATGTTTGTGATAAGGCCATTTTCATGGCCTTTAATTGTAATCTTCATCTGTTTATCTGTTTACTCTTCATGATCTAGAGTCAATACATACTGCCAACATAAAAACTGATGAAGCTTTATGAAGCTTTGCAAAACCCACATGTTGTGCTATTATCAAAACTTTTGGACACGACTGTACACATACACCTAATCTTCAGTAACTGCAGTTTTTGTTTGAAAAAGGCATAAGATGACCAGCAAAATGTCTCTGCAAGGTAAAACGCCAGGTTTTTTTTTCTATTATTATGGGTACACTGATTCTAACAGTGATATATGAACTTAATACTTCATCCCGCACACACAACTGCAACTTGTCCGCTTATGATTGAATGTTACTGTCAACTTCAGCTATCGATGCAGACAGTACCAGGAACCTGGTCTGACTCATGCATATGCATACTTTCAAACAGGAATGAATACATAGTGAGCAAGCTGCCGGCTACTCTTCAGTGACATGTAACATGACATCTTCAGGTAACAAGCAGGGTATTACTCAAGACGTCAAAGCACATGCCTGTGCCTTTTTTAAATTACAAATCTTTACTGTATTTATCACAGCACCAATTATGTGATCTAAGGATTGCTCTCACCCTATGTTACTGGCGATTTGAACCCAAGATCCACTAGGTCATGTAGTCGAATTTGTGAGTGCCCATTTTAGCGTGTCATCTGCTGTTCCGGACAGGGTGATCTATCTTGTCAAAGTGTCCCAGATTCTGCTTTCTTTGACAGGTGTCCTCTTACCATGCCAAGTAACACCCCTTTGCTCACTTTGTGACAGCATTCTTCTGATACATTTTATACACTGTTATATCAGATCAGCAGGATGGAGGGATTTAAGCTCACCTCCTGTTTGTGTAAACGCTATATTGATTGTCCGATGCTGCTACGTGACTCCTATTTGTTGTTCAGTACTAATGTAACTAATGCTAATTAAACAAGCAAATAAAGAAAGCTGAATGACCTGAACTTCCATTGAATTTCACTTTTCCTGTGTGGCCGTCTATTATTTGTTTCCCTTGCTGATTTCTTTTAGTGCTGGGGACAACTTAATGAGTAATTCTCTACTTTCTCTACAAGTTGGAGTCTTTTAAGGGTTGGTGTTGTGAAAGTAGTTTCAACTGCCTTTTATCAGCTAAACACTAACCTTAGCTAGATTACGGTTGACAGGCCAACATGTTGTCCAATTTGGCTGGGCATGTTAAATTGGGATGGCAAGATGTCCTTCTACTAGTTTTATTAGCCTTGCCCAGACATTCTGTCTCTCTGAAATTGTGTAGTTGGCGTCTGAACTTTTATGTTTTAAGAATGGTGTTTTCAGAGAATTATTAATATTGTGTCACTATGAGGCTAGCCACCCTCATTATATCCACTGTGACATTGCCATTCACTGTCTCACCGTATAGTGATGCTCATGAGTGCTGACATATTGCTTCTATTTCCAGAATAGTGCCAATTTACATTAATGTACAGGATGGACATAATGTGGCTAATTAAAAACACAAAAAAGTTCCAAAATCAGATTGTGTTTTTAAAGCAAACACAACACTCACAGACATACTTAACTAGTGATTCACAGAGTAAGCTGCAATGCTTAGAGAAATAATCACAGATAAAGTCTTTACATTCTATTCTTTGTGAACGTGGCTTTGTGAACAACTAAATACACTGCACACAATATTTAGGCTATATTTCTAAATGAATACGAAGATGATCCCACAAGAACTGCTGGACAATCTGATCCTGCCCATGCCCCATCACTGTCGGTGTGTTTTGGCATTCTTGGGGAAACATGCAGTCTACTGAACAGTCTATGTCACTTGCTACTCAATCACAATAATTAAGTTTGCATTTGCGTAATCAGACAACTTTCTTTGACTTTTCATTGCTTTTCTGTCAATCAGGCCTCGAGTATTTTGTAAAGTCAGTGAAATATTCTAAGGGTGGCAGTCTTACTATTGTTTTTTAAGAGAACATGTTTTGTCTGTGGTCAGTTTTTTGGGACAAATCTCTGGAATACCAAGCTGTTAATTTTTGAGCAAATATTTTTTGTTCAATTTGATTTAATCTACGACCCAAAACCTTACATAATTCTTTGTCTGAGTTTGACTCCTTAACATAGCTTATGTCCATTTGCTCAAAAAATGTTGCTTGTCTGGGATCTGCATTTTTATGAGATTCCTATCAATGCGCCATGGCTGCTAAATACAAATCAGTGTTGTATTACCTTTATTTTAACCAGCATACTGTATATTTTCACATTTACACATATCAATATGCACATTAGATGCTGTCTATATTACTGCCTTATTCCTTCTTGGTGCATCTGACCATACATTTATTGAACCATAAATTCATTGACCCTCAGTGAACCAAAGGTAAGGTAATTGAAGTCACTTACCCTTGATATTACTGTTTAGAAAGAGTTCTTAAAGCCTAGAATAACCTGCTGGTAGCTCAGGTCCCTTAACATATTCACTTTCTCGAACGTGATTGACTTTTCTCTGTAATATTCTCTAGTGTAGTGAATTAGTTATATATTGTAATACTCCATTTTTTAAACCATAAACATTTTTGTCTCTCAGGTAATAAGATATGTCCCAACTATCAATGCTTTTCACCACAAAACTTTGGAACCTTTATTTAGGCAAACATTAAAATAACACTAAAATTAAAAAATCTGTGCTCCTGTTCACAACTGTAATAGCTTGACTTAGAAACAGATCACGTCAGGTGATAAAAAAGAGTCACTTAATACCACAAGGCCATCATACCTGTCTAGACCTGCCCAATGGCCCATTCAAAAGTCATTATCAGTAACATCAGTAAGCTCCTCCAGCCACAAGCCCCCATAATGACTTATTTACAGTTCTTCCAAAACAAAGTTCTGACCATTTATGAACAATTCCATTCCAGCTGCACTCCTTGTACTTGTACTTTCAAAACTTTGTTCCCACTAACCCCAAAGACATTAAAAAAATATTCATAGAAAGCCGCACTTCCACTAGTGAATTTGACCAGCACCTCTATGATTACTTAAAGCCTCATCAAAATTCCTCAGTTCTTTCTGCTTCTATTTCTCACATGAGCCTGTATAGTTTGGCTACTGCTCCCACCATAGTACAGAAACTGCATCTCTCTAAGTAATTAATGACGTACTGCATTCTGCAGATTCTGGTCTCATCAATATTCTGCTATATCTGCATTCTATGTAGAGGTCATCACCATTGCCTTTGCATGGTTCAAATCATACCTCACTCATAGACTGCAGTTAATTTCTAATGACGAATTCAAATTCCTCACCATGACAGTCTCTCAAGGGATGTCAAAGAGTCCATTTCAGAAGTTCTCTTCTATCTGTCGTCATCATGATCCTCCTAAATCACAGCATTCACCAACCCAGTGTAAAGTTTCATGTTTATGCAAATGGTTCTCAAATTCATTTGAACATTTAGCCCAATAAACCTATTTCTCCTTGTATACTAATAAACTGCTTTAAAGACACTGAATGGCATACAGATTAGTCAAGTTATGAATCATTTTCTTCTTAATATAGATAGCATTTCAGTAACTCCCTCCTCCACCATTCAGAATCTAGGCATCACTCTTCACTTCACGCTTTCCTTTTAGTCACACGTTAATTCTGTTACCAAATCTGCCTCTTTCCATCTCCACAATATTGCACGCCTCTGTTCCTCTCTCAGTTTTCAGGATGCAGAAATACTAACCCATGCATTCATGGCATGACACGACATCACAAAAACAGCAGTACATAGAAACCTGTGCTGCTAGACTGCTAGTATTGATATCTTACAGTATATAGAATCCAACTAGTATTGATGTAACGTGGCTTCTGTTATGAATAGATATTGATGGCAATGTGATGATAAATAAAAAAATAATCCAATTCAATTCCACATCTTCACATATACTTCAACAACTAGCCTGGCTTCTCTTTTCAGCAATTCAAGTTCTTTCTCTTGTGTAAAGGATAATATATTTGCACATTTTTACTGTGTAAGATTGGGTTTTTCTAGATAAATCTTCTATTTCACTACTAGCCAGTTATTGCTACTAGACTAGATTGTAGGAGCCAGAAGGAGAGGAGACTAACACAGATAGGGAACAAACCGAGGTTACGGAGAAGCACACAAGCAGACTTTAAACATGTGTTTTATTATACACTTCAGATAAGTGTTTGAATAACAGTTAGAGTAATTGATTATATAATCAATTTGCTGGTAAGGCCTTAGTGTGTGATTTCCAATGATGGAAAAGTATGTGGCAGGCATGGCTAGGCAGTTTTGACTATGTGAAATGGTTTTATTATCTCCAGACACATTAGACAAACATTTGACATCAATTAACTCACACTCCCTGAGGTTTGATAGGTTTTTGCTTTTTAAAATTGTATTTCTGTTGAGCTCATTTGTTCATTTGTGTCATTCTGTTGACAGATCAGATATCAGATCTGCCAGGACTGCCAAAGTGGTTATAAATTTTGCTCCTGTCGTGTCCATTGAGATAGTTGTTGACAGGGCAGTATAACAATGTTTTAAGAATGACTAAAGAAGCCATTTATAACCAGCACTGTTGGTTATGATCCGCCAAAAAATACTGATAAGGTAACTAACACAAAAACTAACAAGTGATTAAAACCATGGGAATAGATTAGATTCACTTTTAAATGGGATCAGTGGTGGGGCGTAGAAAGACACCAAGGTCAGAAGCCTGCGTGTTTTTAATTTGATATGGCATGCCCCTTAATGGGAAGCTTAATTCATTTGCTGCCTTGTGAAAGCCGTTGACTTTCAGCATACTATAAGCTAAATATGGTGTCAAAATGGATATTTTAGCAATCAACCGTAAAAATAAGGATATTGTAATTGTGAAACTATGGATTTTACTGTAAGAAAAACTAAGAAAACAGGAAAACAGTGGCAGGAACATAGCACAACCTGTGAACATTTTCTACAGGCAATTAGTAGTGTAACTGAGTCAATATGTTTGAAATATTTAATGACAGCAAACTTTTTCAAGGTACCAATGATTAAGCAATTGCAGTGCTTCAGTAAGACAGAAATGAATTAAACTCAGAACTAAGGTGACGTTCCCCTAAGCAGTTTTGTAAAACATTTGGCTTTTGTGCTACTTGGCAAGAGACAGCTACACATTTGGGCTTATGTATAAACATATTATGTATTAGGTCATATTAATGCAGAAATATAGAAAAGTCTAAAGGGTTTGTATACTTCGAAGGACCACTATAAATATGTTATAATTTACCTTCTATTTTAGACCCATGTCCAGCCGATTCCAATTTTGTCAGATTCCATTTTTGCCAACAATGTTTTTTCGCTTTTTAATGAAAACTTCTTCACTGCCAATTAAAGATAGCAGCAGCACCTGGTTTGTGTCTGTCTTTGCACAACAGCAGAGTTAGCTCTAGCTTTTTTAAATCCACATATTCAGTGAGGTGATTGTGATTATTTCACAGTTCTTCCTCCACTGCTTACTTTCCTCATTCATACTGAAAATAGCACTCACTTACTATAAAGGACTAGAACACCGAAAACATGGCTGTATCCCAAATAACACGATATATAGGAAGAGAAGTGCACTCTTAAGTGCACTAAGTAGTAGAATTGGAGCTGAAATGTAACATGTCCTCATCACCAGCCTGTTTGAGCACCGATCTATCTAATAAACAAATGCACAGGTTAAAGCTGGAATTGTGTTTAAAACTGAATTGCGCATTAATGTTAGTAAGAGCAATGTGCTTTTAATGTGTGGTTGTGATTGTGAGTCTAATCAGCCGATCACTGGTCACTGCCGATCACTGTATTGCTAGTATCACGTTTGAATAAAGTTCAAATTGAATTCGCTTTAAGAAGTGATGCTAATGCTTGGATCTAATGGTTCCAACAGGAAGCAGTCCTAATTAGACGGTGTGCTGTGTGTGGATGTGTGCATATGAGTGGATTAATGGAGTGAAAATGTAGCTCATCAAGTCAACTCCTCAGGCACTCTGTCACTCATTGCAAGTGAACATACACAAGCCATGCACAAAGAATAATAACTGTTTGAAGCCTCTTGAATATATCTTTCTGACAAATATACATGTCTTTCTGACAAACACATATATGTATTTACCTATACGAAGTAGCTATGGTCTCAGTAAAAAATGATACAAGAGAGACGACATACTACGCTGATTATGCGCTCACTGCAATATCTCTTGAGCACCGGCACAACTAGAAGACGATGTGTGGAACACCAAGCCTTGTTGTTGTAATCCTTCCATTTAACTTTAATTAGCATAATGAAATAGAGGATGCAGAAATGAAGAAGCTGCTGGTTGCAGAGATGAACATAATGCAGCAGAAATGCATCCTTTGAAGTTTAAGTGCTTGGTATTCCTCTGTGTGTGTGTGTGTGTGTGTGTATATATATATATATCTATATATACATATACATATATATATATATATAAATAAAAACTGGCAGAGCTGTCTATTGTGTATTACATTGTTGGGACCAAATTACCCCACCACAATAGACAGCTCTGCCAGTTTTTATTTTTATGACTTTCATTTGAGAAAAACAAGTGTCAAAAAAATTTGCTTGAGGTTAAGGTTACACTTAGCAATATGTATATCATTAATTATCTACACATTCCGTCATGTCTATGGAAGGTCCTGACAATGAGAGAGAAACAAACTTGTGCATTTGTGGCAGTGTGTGTGTGTGTGTGTGTGCATTTGTAGGGCCAAATACACCCACAAGCAAAAAAGGATCCAATAATTTATACTTTGTGGGGATGTTTTAATGGTCCTCATAAACTAAGAAAAATGAAAATAAAAAACATATTTGCTTTAGGTTACTGAGATTAAGGTTAGGGTTAGGCGTAGCATGAATCAGTGGTGAGTTCCCACAATGATAGAAAGACGGTTAAAAAGAGGTTTGTGTGTGATGTGTGTGTGTGTGTGTGTGTGTGTGTGTTTGCATCTTTAAGTCTAACCTCATAAATCAGTGCTGCTTAGCGGGCTGTGGAGAAAGAGCTGATGAGTTTGTGTGTGTGTGTGTGTGTGTGTGTGTGAGAGAGAGAGAGCTGTTTACTGTATCTGGGTGTAATCAGAGTGCCTTTTTCCAGGAAGAGGACACATAAAGCCAGTCGCACTTGCTGGCTCAAGGGCGCATGCATTTAAGATATGATGGAATAATCTCTGAAACATTACCGTCACACCTTCCTGAACAGAATACACCATGTTTATGAATAATTCTCATTTTACTTCATGTAAAGCTCCTAAACTTTCTTATTTCTTTGATTATCTTATGATTATACAGAATAACTGGATATATAGGATGCTGTTGACCAACATCTGCCTGTTTTTGCGTGCATTTACTTTTGACCCTTACTTGTTCTTGGTCTGCGACATTCCGCCTCTTTAAGAGGTCGGCCAATCGTGATCGTACCACAGGCGGCATGGTGGTCAAATGTATTTATATAGCACTTTTTACAATAGTGCATTGTTTCAAAAAAGCTTTACAATATTATATTATATTAAAAGGCCAATCCCAAATTGAGCAAGCTACAGTGAAAAAGAAAATCTCCCTGAATGTAGACGGAAGAAACCTTGGGACTCAAAAAGGAATTAAGGGATTAAATAGATGTTAATTAAAATAATTAGGTTGCTGTAATATATAAATAATACAATTTATATAATAATAATACAATTTCTAATTACTAATAACACTTAAATAAAAAAAAAGGTTTAAAATAATGAGTCCTCAGCAAAAAGTTTATTAGAGGCACATCGTCTCCTAATAACTAAATGATGGAGGGAGTTACTGCACTCTGGTGGGACTGGTTTCTGTCGATGAAAACCAGTAGAGTGATGCTAAGGTGGAGGAGCATCTAAGTGTGTGATGCTGAAACTGGTACCAGAACATCAGCTTGGAGAGAAAAGGGAAAATGTAGTTACTTATTGGTTAGGAGCACAGATTCTGTTAACAATCACTGATGCTAGGTGCAGCATGATACTCTGGCAGCATTAACCATAACAGCAACTATAGCTTTTCCATCTGCTGTGACTTTTTAAATTCTAGGAACTGAAAAAAGTGGTACAGTGGTCCCACAGCTCCGATATCCCAAGTTTGACTGGTTCTGACCCTGGGCTCTGCATGTGTGGGTTTTCTCTGGGTACTATTATCCCATATTCCAGAACATTAGGTAAATTGTTTAATTAGGTTAACTGATGTGTCTGAAGTGTCCTTAGTGCGTGAGTGTATGTAAGTAATTTGAGTTTCATTAATAAACACCACAACATGTGACATTTGAAAAAAAAAAAATCCGGTGACCTAATTATTTCTGCTGATTTTACCAACATGAAAGGTGCTGATTCTAAATATGAATTTTTAAAAATGCAATACGTCAGTAAGCTTGTAAAGCCAAATGTTAGGGGTAATAAGAAGTTCTGAAGTAGCCATAGCATGTAATAAAGTATATTTGTTTCATATTAAAAAAACATTTTTTTTAATTGTCTATTTTTGGTTTGCTCTGGAATAGTCTGCCGTCATGTTGTGTTCTGTGCCGTCATGTTGTGTTTTCACTCATAGCTCCAAGATTTTAGGGGAAGTAGTTTAGGTGGCTATCAAGGAAATGCAATTTGAAATTAATGTTTGCTCCCAGTATTTAAAAAGCAATCAACAAATATTGAACTAAAAGATTATCACATCTGACCCTGAAGTTGCCAAGAAAGTTTGTAATCACATCAGAAAAAGCAGACCAAACATATTTTCAATGGTATTCAGTTTGCGTTGCTGCACATGAATTATCGTTTTATCTTTATCTAGTTATCTTTTGCGTATTCAGCATATGTAAATACTAATATCACGCTACCGATATAAGACTTTGAGTGGATAGCTTTTTGCAGAAAAACATATGGATGCCACCGAAGGAAATGGATGTGATTTTTATAAATGCATTAAGATCAAATTATATTGTAGTTAGAAAAATAAATGTACACCTGTGTTGTCATTTGATTCGCTAAAACCATAAATTCAGCCATGAGTAATAAATATTATAGACACAGAGTAACAAACATTTGCGTAGTTTGAATGAAAGTAAATGTACATTATATATATATATATATATGGAGAAATTGTGGAGCTCCAGAATCTGGGGGCAGCCACAGAAAATCGAGAGCATGTTGAAGCTCTCAAAAGAAAATCAGCCACATTGGCGGACCTGCTGTGTGCTACAGTACAGGTGGCGCTGGTACGCTCACATTTTAAGAGTGTGACTGAGATGGAGGCTCCTTCTAACTTCTTTTTTATCCTTGAGCAGAAAAAAGGACAGAAAAGGTTCATGCATGCTGTGCGAACAGAATCAGGGGATCTTGTATCTGATCCTACTGAAATTTGCAGGCAGACAGTTGGCTTCTTCTCAAAGCTGTACAACAGTGAGCAGGTGAAGGTGCAAGAAGTGATGTAAACGTTTCTTAAGAACCTGCCAAAACTGCCACCAAAGTCAGCTGAGATGTTGGGCGGGGATTTGTCACTGGATGAGTTGCACACAAGTCTCGAAGGTATAGAGAATGGGAGGGTGCCCGGCATTGATGGCCTCCCTGTACAGTTCTATAAGTCCTTCTGGTCTGTACTGTGGCAGGATGTGATGGGCATGCTCAGTAGCTTGGTGGAGGGGAAACTACCGTTGAGCTGCAGAAGAGCTGTCCTCACTTTCCTGCCGAAGAAGGGAGACCTAACAGACCTGAGGAACTGGTGCCCTGTTTCGCTGTTGTGTACAGACTGTAAATTGCTGTCCAGAGCATTAGCTGCTAGGCTAGGAAAGGTGAAGATAGATGGAGATCAGACGTACTGTGTGCCTAGCAGTTCGATATTTGTAATGTATATCTGATTCGGGCAGTTTTGTATGTCTCCAGGCTATTGGGCTTGAGGACTGGTCTCATTTTTCTGGACCTGGAAAAGGCTTTTGACTGGGTTGAACACGGGTACCTCTGGAGGGTTCTAGAGGGCTTTGGTTTCAACCCTGGTTTCATGGTTTCATGGCTGGTTTCATGGCTGGTTTCCTTACAGCTGATCCAGAATTCAGCAGCAAGACTTGTGTTTAATGTTCCCAAGTTTACACACACTACACCACTGCT